>JAWZYT010002032.1:5000-93040 GCA_034508575.1 Petrolisthes manimaculis | reverse complement strand
CAGGAGGCGAGCCGAAATACACCAAGACTATGCCGCCAAACTGGACAAACTCGCCAAGTCACTCCAGGCAAGGCACAAGGAGCAGAAGGTCAAGTGAGTACCCAAGTGTTTATTGTTTTGTTTTTATTTATGTCAATATTTAAAAGTTATTGGTGTAAGAGTCAAGTGAGTATAACGTGTATTGTACAGTTGCCAAAAGAGGAATTGCTACAACTATTAATAGAACATTAAATATATTAATGTCCATAGTTGTTTGTAGGAATCATAAGTATGTATTTCAGAAGGATATGTATATTTCCTTCTGTTATACATGCTTATAGTCCCTACAAATAGTTGTGGATATTACTATGGTTAAAGTTCCATCAAGATTGGTCGCAATTCCTCTTTTGGCAACTGTACAATAGTTATGGCATCAATAACAAGGTCCCTCACCCCCCCCCCCCCCCCCCCCCCCCGACCTTCCTATCTATCATCCATCCCCCTTGTATTCCAACTCGGGGAAGCGGAAATGTATTAATCAACCCTGGACTTCCTAACTAGTTTTATTTATTTTCTTGGTGGCATTTTGTTGGCTACTACTTTAATCTGTTATCATTGTACTTTTTTGGGTATTCGTTACCTTTATTTTATCATGTATATATATTTATTTATATTGATATTGTTTTGGTTTTTCTAGTTTTTTTTTTTTTAGCGTGTGTAGATTTTGTTGTTGTAAACGCATTTATTTATTTTTATTTTTTTTCTTAATTCTTAAATATGGTGTAGTCACAGGAAACCAACCAGCCCATCCGTCTTTCCAAAGGGTCAGTGGACATAGTAACAATTAAAGGTCAACATACTGAATGAAATAGGGGTCAATGAACGAAGTAGATTGGGGGAAACGAAGTAGGAAAATAATTACTATATAAACAAAATATATATATATAGTGGACGTTTGGCTCAGTGAATTTATATTACCATTGCAAATAGGTAAAATGAAACAAGTCCCTGAAGGAAACTTATGAACGAAATAAGGGTAAAAAAATGGAAACGAGAATCACTAGGCGAAATGATACTTAAAAAAGTGGTAGCCTATTACTAAACTACTTTGAGAAGTTCTTTTCGTCCCTCAATTCCTATCATTTTGCAAAAGGTAGTTAGGGAGCAATTTTCGTAGCAGAAGTTTAATAATACCACTCTTAACAGTAACGTATTAAGTATTGAAGAAAAAAAGCAGGTTAGTAAATGAAGAAAGGGTCTAAGAAAACAGACAGAGATAGAGAATACAGACAATATAATAACGACAACAACAACACTATAACAACAACAACAACAACATTCAGACTAACCTCAAGGAAGGCCAAAATATATCTCTCCTTCCTTGCACTGATAATCAAGCACCGTTATACGTGACTCAGTAAATATAAATATGAAACCAAGAAAACAACTGAGGCGAGCGTCTTATTTTTATTTTATTTTATTATTTGTTAATTTTTTTCTTCACCCTCTCTTGGTTACTGAGGCATTATCGAAGTTATCGTGTGGATTCCCATTTCAAAACTACGAATCTAGACAAACAAAAACTAATTAATTAAAACAGGAATTCCTGATATGAAAAATGTTGGGGGAGTTTCCGATTGGCTTTTTTTGTTCTTCCGTTTGTGATTTTGGGTCATTAAACCCTTAGAATAAATGTAGCCTATTTTTTTATTATTATTATTATTAAAGCCTAGAACAGTTACAGTATTGTTGGTCAGTAATAATCATCCATATATGGGTAACTCAAAGACATTCCTATCTACTGTTTTCACGTTTTCTTATGATGTTATTATATTGATAGTGAGCATCTGATTAAAGTAACTTAGACGATGCTACAACCTATTTATTGGATTATCTCCCAGATAATGAACAGAGGAAAAACTATAAAACTTTTATACGAGTCAACCCAATGTGGATGAAAATTATTTACCACGACTGTACCTGCTCCCTCAAAAATATATCACGGCTTTATCGGTCAATGTTATAATGCAATCCAAGACAAAATTGACATGTGTTCAGATTTTTTTTGGAGAGGCTATCGATATACCCAGGATGTTCAGAAGTTAAACTCTATGGATATTGCTCGCACGATTCAATTCTCTCTCTCTCTCTCTCTCTCTCTCTCTCTCTCTCTCTCTCTCTCTCTCTCTCTCTCTCTCTCTCTCTCTCTCTCTCTCTCTCTCTCTCTCTCTCTCTCTCTCGCTCGTTGTATTGCATTCATAACCTTTCATGCATGTACAGTATAATTATATAGCCTGGAGCTGAAAAAATTGTCGTGTATTAATTTCCTTACCACAAATGGAAATGCAGGCTTGGCTCAAATAGCCTATTCGATACTTCGATGCAGTCAAGGAGTAGTGGAAAGTTGAGAATATGTAATTTAGATATGTATGCTGTATTTCCTCGACACACACACACACACACACACACAGTAGCTGCATACGACATGGTCATATGCACACATGTATTCTCACACCTGCATCCACATTAAGGGCCGTATAGAAGAAAATATGTGGTTTTGACAATGACATGGTACCGGTACGATGGCTATGTTCGTTTTCTATGGAGCCATCTTACCGGTACCACGCCATCGTATGCACCACATATGTTCATGAATATGGCCCTCAGTCATGCCTGCACACACGTGACTCGCACACGCACTCAAAAAGCAACCTTGCTTCCTCTTGCGGGTATGAGATAATTAGTACAGTCTTGAGCAAAAGATGTCTGTCAGTACCGTACAGTCGCAGACCAAAGTTAGTTGTGTGTTGGATGGTACCACTTATAAATAATTTCAATTTTCAGAACGTATAAATAGGTGGAGATGAAAATTAGGTAAATTTACAGAAGTAAGGAGTTCACTATATTGTACAGTATATTTTAGTATCATTACTCACTATTTTGAACCATTTTAAGACACTTTTCATCTATGGTGTTTCTCTCAGAGATGGGGCCCATTTTTGAGATACAGTTGAACCTCGTTATTTCGGACTAATAGGGGGGAGAGGGTGTCCGTATTTGCGGTTTGACCGTAATTGCGACGAATTTTTACGAGGGGTACGAAAAAAAAAAAAAAAAAAACGTGTTTGTACAAAAATTAACACAAAATACAGATATATCTACATAAATAGGTATGTAGTGATGTGTAAATAATATACCTAAATGTTATTTACCTTGTGTGGTGAAGAGATGAGTTTATTTCTTGCCGTGATCGTATAGTGGGACGTATCAGAGTAGCTATTTAATACTGTTTAATAAAAACAAGAATGATGTAGTGATACGCAACCACTCCAAGTCTCCAACCCGCGCTTGTAAAGATAACAAATCACGCATGCGTGGTAGTGGTCTAGGTGGTAGGGGGAAGGGGGAAAATAACGGGATATCGATTGTTTACATTTTATTAGCCATACTGTACTCTGGTGTTTCCTTCTCCTTTATCTATTCGAGAAACATCTTCCTTCTTTCTATCGAAGGACATGACCTTCCGTTTTGTAAATGCACCACCTGGCATGAAGCTGGTGGTTAACTCGTAAATTACTAAAAATGAGCGAGTCAAACACAAGGTGACAACCCATGTTAGGCCTATATTCCCTTGACCTTGAGCTAGGGTGAATGGAGACTGAGGGTAGGGGGGGGGGAAAGAGTGAGGGAGAAGTGGTGGCAACACACACACACACACCCACGCTTCACAGATGAGTGATATAATTTCCTGACAAGTTCATTATGATTTCACTCTTTTTGTATAAGAACTCCTCGGATTTATTCGAGAGTCAACTGTATATATACATAAATAGGTATGTAATGATGTGTAAATAATATACCTACTGTATAATGTAAAAAATATAATAGGAAAAAATAGAGAAACCAAAATTCAGACAAAAAAAAATCTCCAGCGGATTGTGTCCGAAATAACCGAAATCCGAAATAACGGGGTCCGAAATAACGAGGTTTAACTGTATATGTTTTACAAACATACTGTAATTTTGAAATTAGTCTGGCCTAACTTAACCTAGACCACAGCAGACTACCAGGACCTAAGCTGGGTGAACTACCGGGATATAACCGGTGTAAACTATCATAAAGTGGTTGGGGCAAATTCCTGGAACCTAGCCAGATGTGGTAACACTGCGGTGCCTAGACCAATAACGCAGAACTTATGTAATAATACCGAAATTGATTGTTGTCCGGGACTGATTCCTGTCTGTATTTACTACTAACTGATTCATATCTGATATTTTTCATGACTAATTTTTGTCTTTCTTCACCACCTGATTGGCCAGCTGTTTCCTGTCATTATTAAATACTTGACTGATTTCAATTTGGATTCCTGTGTCTACTTAATACTTTACTCAGTTCATTCTTTATATACTGACTGATTAATGGGCTAATTCATATTTCTTCTTGACTGTTTCCTATGTTTACTTATTACTTGAGTGCTTTCAGTCTATATATATTGACTTATTATTATATATGGTCATTGACTGATTTTGACCTATATTTACTGATGGGGCTGACCATATATCGCTTTTTTTATTCCAGGCGTGACCAACTGCACCTGTTCTCTGTGTACGACTGCTGGGCCACGCTGATGAACCAGACAAGGAAGGACGCCAGAGACCAGGCAGCACTGGCAGACGTCTACCTAAACAATGTCGTACCCAGGTTCACTCAAGTCCAGGACGATGTGCAGAGAATCTATAAGAGAGTAAGTTGGGTAGAATATATGTCGATGTCTTGCTCAGGGGAATCTATAAAAGAGTGAGTTGTGTAAAAATTAATTTGTCGATGTCTTGCTCAGGGGAACTTATATGAGTGAGTAAGAGTACAGTTACAATAATAATTCATGTAACCTTCATGATTATGTACAGTACACACACTCAGTCTGGTGAGTAACTATCATTACAATAGATTTCACAGTGAATGCAAGGACACCAGTATGAGTAAGGCTGGTTTCAAGGTTTCATTCAAAGTGTAATATTATATCACGCAAAAGGTGGAATGATACTATTTTCAGAATGTATAGTATTGTACTAAATATTTATGCAAAGTATAGTACAGTATTGTAATCAAGTTCTGACACACACCCAAATTATTGTCATTCCAGTATCGTGAGATCTGGTACAGCACCTCTGTAATAATAATAGTTTTTATTAGTGTTGTGTGTACAGTACTGTACTTAGGTCCTCGCTCAAATCAACATTAAAATTATACTCCCAGTGTCGTACTGTAGGATCAGATATAACGCCTCTCTAATACAATAATAGTTTTTATACGTTACTATGTGTAATGTATTTAGGTCCTCACTCAGACCCAATTTAAAATTATTCCAGTGTCGTGAGATTGGGTATGAGAGCCACGAGGAGTTGCTCAAGGTGCTACATGAACTTCACACCACCATGCGCACTTACCACAATTACCAGACCGAATTCAAAAATGCAGAGACCAAACTGCGCAACTTTGAGGCCCAACGGAGTAAACTGGAGCAGCACATACCCAAGGAGAAGCTGGAGAAGAGCAAGAAGTTCAGGGTCATTGAGAAAGAAATCCAGAAGGTACGAATGACATACAGTGATTAATTTTTTTTTTTATATTCCTAATACAGTATGCAATTAATTAAAAGATATTATGGAAAGCCCAATACATGTATTGATACGACAACACAGGTCCAGAATAGTATAACAGGGAGGTACTCTTCTGTTTCCTGACATGTTTGGAGGAATAGGTTACCCTTCGTTTCATCCATAACAAGTGACAGTTACTGTACTTACCATATTTCGTCATTCTTTTCAGCGCAACAGTAAGTTCATGGACGCTAAGCTGAAGGCACTAAAGGCACGCAATGAGTACATCCTTTCCATGGACTCTGCCAACGCTGCCATACACAAGTACTTCGTCGAAGACCTCTCAGACATTATTGACGTGAGTGATGCTTCGTGAGCTGTAAGCAAAATAAACTTTATGACCATAATATTTAAATTCAATGATTTGGCATGAGAAGACTGAAATATAATCTCTGCATTATGGTGAGTAGAGGCCTTCATGGCCCTGGAGAAAATGAAGTACAATACAATTCAGTACCTATCAGCACTGTATGATACTGTGTTGTAATTGGATATTGTTATCATTAACCATCAATCCCTCAATAGTAGTACATACAGTACTTTGGTTAACATCATTTTTATGTACAGTACACTGCTTTTAATTTGCACTTTATCAGAGGTCTGCACACAATTGAATATAAGAGTTAACCTTTGGAAAATCATTTGCCAAATCAGTAATCATCAGAGTTGTTTATACTGAGCGGTAGATTCTAATATACATTCCCCAACTATACAGTACTTGGTGTTGCATAGCATGTAGAAGTACTGTAATGTCATATTATTTGCAGCATGTGAACTCAGGGATTTTACGAGTTTTTTTCTTGCAGTGTATGGACTTTGGGTTCCACAGTAGCATAGCGCGTGCCCTCCTGACGCACGTGTCTGCTCAGGAGTGTGTCCGCCGCAGTCTCCAGGGAGGCATTGATGACCTCAACAAGACCATCACTAACCTGGACTCTAGGCTCGACAAGCAGCGGTTCCTCAAGCACAACAACGCGGCCTTCATGTTGCCCAAGAAGTTTGAGTTTCAGGGACACAAGGGTGATGAGGTGAGGCAGAGAGTGCGAGTGAGTTTGGGAAAAGGGAGTGTTAGAGAGAGGAAGAGAGGCAGAATGAATGAGTGAGTGGGAAAAGAGTGTGTTTAAGAGGGGAGGAAAGGGAGAGGAAGTGTAGGAAGAGGTAGAAATAGTGAGAAAAGGTAGCAAATATAATGAGGAAAGTGAAAGAGAGAAGAGAGAGTATTAGCTGAAAGTGATATAAAGAAGAGATAGTTCAAGCTTTAGTTCCACAAGGAGGGGGAATGAAAAGGGTAGGGATGAAATAGAAGAATAGAAGGAAGATGAAGTGAGAGGGGAAAATGCATCCAAATTGTGAAGTGGTTATATATGAGTGATTGTGGGTGTGTGACAGAGAGGGATTGAGAGTATAAAAAGTGAGAAGTATGATACAGTACATTGGCTATGGAAGTATGAAGTGAGAAATACCGTAATATAGCTGAGACAGAAATAACAAGTTTAGATGACTGACAGTAATTTTGAAATATGAAATTGTGAGGAGGGGATTTCTTTGTAATTGGAATGCTTAAATATTAAAGAAAGAGAGATAGTGAATATGGTTCAAGAATGATGAATGAGAGAGAAAGAAATATAATTACAGTAGAATGTTCAGGAATGTCGTATACATTACTGTAATATTCTTGTATCTTGTGTTCAGTGTTTTATGTATGCTAATGATAAATTTTCTGTCAGCAGCATTCTGATATTTCGTATTCTTGGTGTACATTGAATAAATTACAGTTTGCCTTAAGAAGTTATTCGTAATGAATTTCGTGTCTAATCAGTTTCTATTTCTAAAGTAAAGTTTGATCTATTCATAAATAGAAAACTGCCCGTTTCTGCATGTTGTTATCTGGAACAGAAGCATGTTTCTGTATACTATTGTTTGGACAAAATTATACGGCACTTTGGGTAATGAGTTTAAATGTATATCCCATGAAAGATAGAGTTTTCCTGTAACATTCTGAATCATCTGGAGATCTTTTGAGCATATTTTCGAAGACATAGGCCACTGTTGTTCTTGGATTCATTTCGAGTGTTATGGGAGCCTAATATATTTGTTTTCCCTTTGGACGGTAATGGTGTTTCTCTCCAGTAATGAAAATCGCCTGACATTAGTTTGTGAAAAATGCAATTGTTGTCAGCCATATTTGAAGGGTTGTGGACAATCCAGTTAGAATACAGATGTCAATTTCAATGTTCAGAATTTGATGATATTGTTTTTTTTTTTATCCACTGTTAGGGTCACATAATATTATTCCTTCAGGTACTATGTGTAATTTTGTCCAAACTCCCATATTAACAATTATTTCATATTCTCTTGCACATAATTTGTTAATACTGTACTTTATTATCATGCCAACACTACTGCCTCTCGCACCCAGTCGCACTTTTGTTTGTAGCCATTATTTAAACAGTAGGCACACACACTCGGGAATAACTTTACACTAGGACTCGCTTAAGAAAAATAAATACCCATATAAAAGTTTTCACAGGCATCTTCTTTTGTACAAACACTCACATATTCAACATGCACACAACTTTTTGGGGTAACTAAACACATACAAGAATCTGATCAAAAGTACTGTATTTATATCTACTGTACACGTGTACACTGTACCACTTAATCTGTACAGTACAGTTTAGGAGGCGAGCCAAGTGGTATACAGTACACTGTACTTTAGGATGTACATTATACCTGACATATTCATGGGATGCACAGCACCTTACATATTGATAGGATATACTTGACATGTCCTTAGGAGTTATGGAACATCTTCAAACGAAACACCTAGCATCCTCATGCAGAGTAGCCCCATCATATTCATAACAATATTTTCCAAACATATTCACAAGTTAACAACTTATCAATACATCGAAGAAAAGCACATACTGTATATCTGATATTATGTATAACTAACTTGCATATATGTAAATAACTTTGGTAAATTTAGCAGACATAAAAAAAGCCATGCTGTAAAATGTGTCATGTATTTCTGTCTCTTCTGTATATCTCTATGCACATCTTACTATGGTTTTATACATGCTGCTGCTGTGATTGTAGCATGCAGTTCAGCCGGAGCCGCAGCAGTTCTTGCAGGTCTGTGAGGTCTGTGTTGAAAACTACCACGGTATGCTTTTATCAAGTTATTTTACTTTATGTTTTATTCTAAGGGAGTAAAAAGTAGATGCTTTCGGTGACAACTGGAGGAGACTACTGATTCCTCCAAGCCGTGTGTGTGCCAAAAAACAGACTGCTCCAGTTTTAGGTGGTCTGTTTTGTTGAAGGTTACAACACTGTATTTTAAGGACAATGGATTCTTCTAAGCCAGGAAGCAGACTACCTCAGCTTCAGTAGTCTGTTGTATTGGAAGGTTGCCGGAAACTATTGAGTCCTTCTCCAAACTGTGTTGCTGAGAAACAGACCACCTCAGTTGAAGTGGCTCTAGTGACACAGTTGAGGGGAATTGACCGGCTCATGTGTACTGACAACATCTTAACCCCTAAAAATTATGACCATCCACCCTCCTCAATTGGAATATGCCACCTTGAGTACTGTAGACACTTGACGAAAAACAAATATTTTACTTAATCAACCACTTTAAATGTTACATACAGTTCCTCATTAATGACCACCACCAGATATCTTTCCAGGCTTTTGTTATTCATTACCATAAAGGCTGAAGTGATTTACTGGGCGTGTGTCTGTGTTAATATGTTTTTTTTGGCAGTAATTTAAGGTTTCTTATTCCCAATAGCTATATCAGTCAGTCAGACAGTCATTGACATCTTTACCCTGCCCAAGGACATCCAAACTAAGAATGGCCATGTCAGACAAGCCTCCAAGTTGCTTTATCCCAACACGCCAGCTTTGCCCTCTCAGTCACTCCTCTGCCCTTCCCTACTCCCACCCCTGTCCATATCCACACCCCTCTCCATATCCACACCCCTCTCCCTACACATTCAAATTGCTTCACTTGTCCAAACTCTCTACAAAACAGACTTCCTCGGTATAGGTGCTGTTTTGTGGTACAGTTTGGAGGAATCAGTTGCGTACAATCACCGACAACATCACAATTCCCTACGTGCATGTTTTCTTACTATTTTCAGTTTTTAAATATTGTCAGACTCTTACTTTACAATAAGCTAAATATGTGATGTCTTTATTGTTCAGACTGTGGTATCTATAACCTGTGAAGCCTGATTTACAACCCACACTATAGGTACCACAGTCAGAGTGAAAGCTAGTGAAGGCACAGACAATACATATTTGGCCGATGGTACAGTTAAATCTGATCTGAATGGTGCAGACGTGATGTTGAAACTACGACGCTTGCAGTGGTTGTCACACACGACCTTAACAACCATGCTATGACAACCTCGGACCTGGATATGCACTTCCTATCAAACACGCACATACACACAAACATTAACTAACTGTTATTACATATGTATACAGAGTTTATCACGTGCCATTCCATAATTCACTATTTCTGTACTTCTCTTGTAATGTAGATAAAAACATCAAATAAGCTTTTGCAAATTAGTCAAATTCCTTAAATGAAACTGTATGATGGCAACTGCATTTGCACTCTGCCATATGTTATGCACACACACACATACACACACAAAGCATTAATTGTTGATGTACATATCATTTATGCACATATTACTGGATGCACATTATGTTATAAAAAAGCACAACAAAATCTAACTACTGTAGTTGTTGCACGGTTATGTCACATAGGTGTGTTGAAACTATGCGATGGAAACTGCAATCACACACACGACCCTTACTTTCCATGGTCACCTTAGCAGTAGATGCACATTATACTATATATACACATCACAGAACTTTAACTAGGTGTTGCACGCTCATATCATATTACTGTATTAAAACTGTGCGATTGTAACTGATCGCACATGACCACCTCCTATGATCACATTAGTGGCGGGCAGCAGTGTTGACAACTGCCTCGCCCAGACTGAAGACCCTGCGGGGGTGTTATCGTGGCCGCAGGTATCCCGGGTGGTGGTGACACGGCAGGTGCAGGAAGAGATGGAGAAGCGGTATGCACACCTTGTCTCCCGCCTTACCTCACTCAAGACCGAGTCAGAGGAAACCTGGAAGACCATTGAGACTGCTGAGAGGACGCTGGTGGAGATGACTGGAACACGAGACTATGATGTCGCTCACTACTTTGTTGAAGAACCAAGGGGGGGAGACCTTTCACGACAACCCGAGGCAGCCCTTATCAAGATGAAGGCTGACCGCCAAGAAACTGAGGAATTTTATCTAAGCGTGAGTTTTCGCTTCATTTTCATTTATGAAAGGCATATGTAAATTAATATATTTCAAATTAACAACTAACTACAGTATATCTAAAACAATTGCTGTACAGTACTGTGGTTATTCTGAATACTATTACTATGGATTGGCAACTCCATCACTCACCACTCTTTTTCTGAAAGTAGCCATGTATTTCAGGGGGTGGAGAGCTCCAAGGTCAGGGATTGAAAATTTGAAAACAAAACTTTCAAAAAGAGTAAGAGAATACGCACTAATGAATCCCATTTATATTCAATAGCCTTTTCAAGATCACAAAGTCTTATTACACTTCCTCTGTTTCTAGAAATTTCGAGAGTACACCCTAGGAAGCAACTTGATCACGAGACTACAGGCGAGATACGAACTGATGAGGAAAGCACTTGGTGATGACACCCAGACCACCTCCTCCCCGACGCCTACACGGTAAGGCTCACACATGTTTGGTGATCCCAGAAAGTGATGGATAGTAGAGTGATCAGAAGTTTTCAATCACTAGTTATATAACTACCATAAAGATAAAGTGATAACTAATGTGTTTCTACCAATAAGGTTTGAAGGAAGCTGTCACATTTTTATTTTGATATGTGGGAAAAAAACAACCTATCATCAGTGCATTCATACTCTGTCCCTACAACTTGCAGTGGTGAACTATGGTATTTAATATGATGTCCCACCAACTCTATTATCTGTACACTTCCTGCTATTCATACAAAACGTGATGCACAAGGGAACCGTAATATTGATTTCCTTATTACTGTAAAAATTAAATGAAAACCAAATCTCAGCCGTGCACCAGGGAACCGTAATATTCATATCATATGTTAAAGTTAATAATGTATGTTAAATAAATCTGCTTTGTACTACGGAACCATAATATTTTTGTTTTTAAAGTGAATAACAAATGCAGACCAAATCTCCATCCTTTTGCATCCAACAGCAACCTGGTAAACAAACCACCTCGCCGGCGTCGCATCGGTCGCAACCCGATGATGGGACAACCTAAGCTGTTTGGTGGGTCCCTGGAGGAGTACCTGGAGGCCACCGGGCAGGACATTCCACTCATCATTAAGTCCTGCATCAGAGTCGTCAATCTGTACGGTGAGGAGATGGAGGTCTGAATTGTTATGTTATCAATCTACATGGTTAGATCAAGAAGTTTATCATTATTAGTAGTTTGGCCAGACGAAGAGGAACGAAAAATAATACAGTATACAGTGGACTCTCCAATAACGCGGTAGTTACGTTCCTGGAGACGTCGCGTTATTAAAAAACGCGTTATTTGAACTTAATTTCCGCATAGGAAACAATGGTAATAGTGGGGGTTGCGTTCCTGGACAATGCAAAAGTCTACCTTTTGGGGATTTTGTTATTCTAATGTATGAATAGTAGAGTCAAACTAAAGTATGTAGTTGGTGACTCAAACAACAAAAACCCACATTCTCGTTTTATTTATATTTGTAAAGTAACGGTACACTTTCCTTCACATTTAACACTCGTCACTCCAGTCTGCCTACTCACCCCGCTCTCCCTCCCCACCCCTCTCTCCCTCCCCACCCCTCTCTCCCTCCCCACCCCGCTCTCCCTCCCCACCCCGCTCTCCCTCCCCACCCCGCTCTCCCACCCCACCCCGCTCTCCCTCCCCACCCCGCTCTCCCTCCCCACCCCACCCCGCACTCCCTCCCCACCCCGCTCTCCCTCCCCACCCCGCTCTCCCTCCCCACCCCGCTCTCCCTCCCCACCCCGCTCTCCCACCCCACCCCGCTCTCCCACCCCACCCCGCTCTCCCTCCCCACCCCGCTCTCCCTCCCCACCCCTCTCTCCCTCCCCACCCCTCTCTCCCTCCCCACCCCGCTCTCCCTCCCCACCCCGCTCTCCCTCCCCACCCCGCTCTCCCTCCCCACCCCGCTCTCCCTCCCCACCCCGCTCTCCCTCCCCACCCCGCTCTCCCTCCCCACCCCTCTCTCCCTCCCCACCCCGCTCTCCCTCCTCACTCTGTGTTTCCTCCACATCCCGCTCTCCTTCCTCACTCCGCTCTCCCTCCACACCCCACTCTCCCTCCACACCTCCTCGCTCTCCTTCCACACTCGTGTTACCTTCCTCTGACACCACATCTGTCTTCCTTTTAAAGAATTGATCAAGTCGTGTCTGTTTGGTCAGAGAGCGGGCCTGAGCAGCTCACCCTGCTTCCCGCCAAAAGTAGTGTGGGTAAGCGGGTGAGCGTGGCCGCGTTAAATCGAACAAATAATGTTATTTAATCATATCCCCCCTATATATTATACCGCGTTGAATCAAAAACGCGTTACTCAAAACCGCGTTATTGGAGAGTCCACTGTATATGACTTCCAAACAGCAACAGTTTTATTAGTCTGTGAGGCTTTTCTATTAGAAAGGACTGCTTGTATTGTAGAAGTAACTGTATATTATGCTTGGACAACTGTGACACAACTTAAAATTTTACAAGAAAAATAGTGAAATCCAAAAATTGATTAAATTCCTTGTCTGTGACAAAAGGGTAAAAGGCAAAATGATCGTTTGTACAATTAATCATCATCAATACCCCATTTCTCTTTTTTCAAGGGGTGGGGAGGCTCTAGTGCCGGTGCAGGACCCCTGAAAGGCAAGGGGTCCAGCTCTGAGGCTATTTAAGCCTAAGTGGTGTCTCCCCCCCACCCATATCGTAGGGGATATGAGGCTGCCTGCATCATCGTAAAAATGGCAGGTGATGGGGACACCACTTCCCTATTAATTCCTTACAAATAAAAATTAACTAATGTCATCAATGATAATAATTTTGTTGCTCATCTCCCCCCTCCTACCCACCCACAGGGCTACATCACCAGGGCATCTTCCGAGTGTCAGGTTCACAGGGGAACATCAACAACTTTCGTGAGTCGTTTGAGCGCATGGAGGACCCGCTGGCGGACACAACCGATGCCTCCGACATCAACAGTATCGCTGGTGTCCTCAAACTTTACCTGAGGGAACTGCGGGAACCTCTCTTCCCCACAGTCTTCTTTGACCAGTTCATGGAGATTGCACGTGAGTTGACAAGTTTTCCTTGTGTAGGTGGGAGGGAGTAGCTCAGGCCTTCTTTTGCGCCCAATGAAAGGCTGCTCATCACAAAAGGGAAAGAGGAATAATCCAAAATCATGGCCCATTGCCCTCAAAATGCCTGAACACTGGCCTTAATATGGTGCATTTTTCATAAGCAGAAAGGAGTGGCCAAAGGCACTTGGATCCCTAGGAAAGGCTACCAGTTAAAAAAAAAAATAGAATCTAAGAATCTGTAATCCAGAAAAGAAAATTCAAGCAGGAAGCCAAAATGAAGGACCATTTTGCACTGAGATGCCTGGATGCATTGTGTTGGTTTGAATTGCGTGTAAGTTTTAGAAACAGTAATAGCAGTGTGTTCATTATTTCATTTGCTGACATAATACTCAGCTTGTAGTAGAGGGGAAGAAATGTGATTACTAATACAGACACCCCAAGAAGTGATGGAACAGTATCCAGAAGTCTTCAGTCAGTAAGAATGTAAATATTATATTGTGTGTGTGAAAGTGCAGAATGGTGAAAGCAGTTTGAAATCCTACACTCACCTCTTGAATATTGTTTATGCAGTGTCAGCCTTAGATCATACTCTATTAGAATTTCTAATCATATCTCCTCATTTGTTCCTATGTGTAACTTTTCTTTTGCAGAACTAGAGAAGACATACAGTTTTAGTATCTGTACCATTACTCAAAAAAGTATCTGAAATATAGGATGCGATCGCTCTCATAATGAACAAGACTTCATGCCTTATCCTCTACCATTTACCAGAAACTTTTGTCCAATTTGTCTTATTGCAGTTGCCAAATTTTTTCAGATGCTTTTTTGAGCGATGATACATGTTTACATATGCAATTTCACCATTTTAACAATATATTCAGAATAATCTGTTTTGCTAATATGCACTTTTGTTTGTTATGACTCATTTCTTACAGCTTTGGTGAAAAATTATGACTATTTGCCAACATTAAATTTTTAGCTGTAATATGTCCCTATGTTTACTCTTTCGTTTGCTAGGAACTTCATCATGCGCTTGTATTTCTCAGCGTACATTACAATGCACTCTTGTTTACTGACATAAGTCATTACTGTATATAGCAGTGGACAAAAAACCTTATTACTATTACTTTACATCCAGTGTAAGTGTTAAAATTATGTTACATATTCCTGAGTTCCAAATACAATTGAGTATGCCCATATGTTTCCTAGGTTATTTACTCAAATATTAGAATATTTTTGTACTCCAGTAGTCTGACATTCCTGGAGTCTGCTCAAATGTTACTCTTCCCAATTTGCACTCCTGTTTGCTGATGTATATAACTCGTATCTCAGCACAAGTGAAGAGAAAATGGTAACTGTACTTGAGTTAGTATATAGATACAATACAGTATATCCATTGTCTGGCTAGAATAATAATATGTTGTGTAATGTCAACATGCACTTTTGTTTTCTAGGTTGGTAACTTGTATTAATTATGTGTCTGTGTTCCCAACATGCACGCCTGCTTGCTAGGTTACGGTAGGTAACGTGTACTTATCACAGCTATGTTTATATTTTTCCCAACCTATTCTCTTCCTTGCTGGGTGCCATGTATTTTATGTTATTTTACCCCAACATCCACGCTTGTATCCCGGGTAACTTTTATCTATTATTTATGTATATGTTTATCCCCCGAACCTGCTGTTTGCTGACGTAACTCCTGTAACTTGTATTCTTGTTTATGTATGAATGTTTATTGCTTTGCTGAGTTGTTGTTAGCTTTTATATCTGGTGTGTTGCAGCGCTGGAGAAGAAACACGACTTTGTGGTGAAGATGCGTGATGTGATCACCAGTCTACCAAGGCCCGTGTTTGTCGTGATGCGCTACCTCTTCGCATTCCTCAACCAGTGAGTGCCAGAGGAGTAGAAGAGGCAAGGAGAGATGGAGGGAGGGAGTAGGATCGGAGAGGACGAGGGAGGGTGTAGGGGCTCTAGAGAAAGTGGTAGAAAGAAAGTAGGGACACTGGGAGAAAGGAGAAATTTTAAGATGAGAAGTGCAGGTAGAAGAGAGTTAGGAGGAAAGCAAGGGATGAAGAGAATTAGAGTATTCAAAGACCAGATAAGGGGACAGTTCCAGAACTTTTGTTACTGTTACCTGTACTTTTAATTTGTTAAAGTGTTACTACCAGTTACATTTACTTCATGTTTAAATGATTCCTATTACTATACAAGTGATCTTTTGAAAATAAAATGCAGAGATCATGGAGAACTCATTCTGGAATCTTATCTGTATACCTGTCTACATTTGGAATTACCAATGGCTCATTGTGTATCAATTTGTTTGTATAAAATGATAAAATTTATTACTGTACAGTTGTGTAACATGTGGCAGTTACAGAGTTAACTACAAAACAACCATAGCACTCTTCTTTCCCTATTCCATAACCAGAATAATTAACAGTAACCCCATCTTATCTTCCTCCACCAGCCTGAGTGAGTTTAGTGATGAAAACATGATGGATCCTTACAACCTGGCCATATGTTTCGGCCCCACCCTGATGCCCATTCCAGAAGACAAGGATCAGGTGAGAGATGCAATGGTTGTGTATGGGTTGTGGCTCTTCCTCTGTGTATGGGTTCTAACTCTTTGAATATGGGTCTAATTGCTTACAGTTTTAATTTTTGCTTGTGTATGAATGTTAACTGCGGAGATGTTCTAATCTAACTCTTGTTTAATGGTGCAAGAGCGGGTTGATTTGTTCACCATAGTGGAATATTTGAGACATGATTTAGAGAGAAAAAGGTGCTTCCACTCGCCCTATATTCACAAGGATCTGGACTAGTTAAGAAGTTTATGTATGATTTTATGTGTCCTGGGAAGAACCTCCATCATTTATGAGTTGAAATAACTTGACAAAGCTGAATAATAAATAAGAGGTAAGTTGCTGGAATTCTTTGTCTCGTAAAATAATAAGCTGATGTTGATGGATGTAACAAGAGTGTTAATCAGTTTTGCTCAGCCATTGCACTTCCTGTCTGCCTGCCTGGTGCTTGTAAGAGAAATGTGTTAGTTTTTCACAGAGAAACAAGTGTGACTGCTGCAGTGGCTGATCCTGTGATGGAGTGTTGCTGGGAGGGTGTGATGTAGCAACAATGTGAATGAAATAAATTCTACATTATGTTTTAGGCTATAAGCTCTGGAACAGTAAATAGCAATTTTGTTTTTATTCAGGTTAATTCCAGATGACTTTCCAGTTAAAGGGAAGCACACTAACTTGATGTCCATAGGTTTTAAAACTACCGTCTTTGACTTCACCCATGTACAGTAGCTATTCATATTCATAGAGTGTCCTTGGATGAATGCAAGGAAGTTTAAGATGCCAGGAAAACTTCTCATTATGTGGGTTTAAGTAATTTTTGTAACCAGTTAAAATGCATGTTTAGATTGGTTTCACTTCCTCCCCTTAGTTTTGGTAGTCAATGTATTATTTTGTAACTTTTTCTTTACTTTTAACCTTTTTTTGCAGATGGTGAATATGTTGAGGCCAGAAACATCAAGCACTTAAAATTATACCTGTGTAACATGTGCATTAAATGTCCTTCCTTTCTTCTTTTAATTCCTTACATTCTTTCTTTAGGTGGAGAATGGAATTATGCAGCCAAGTTGTTGTATATTATTTATTTCTTCTCTTATGGGGCTTTGGCTGTTGGCAAATTTGAGGCTATAGATTCCTCCAAACTGAGCCACTGAACTGACAGCTCAATTCAAATGTAGTGGTACCCTGTTTCATGGTACAGTTTTTGGAGTCTGTAGCCTCCAGTTTTCCTGCCGTATCTTACTAAAATCTCCCTAATCATTTGAACACTTCCACAGCAACTCCCACCTTGTAAAACCCCCCAGCACTCTCTCCATGTATTTAAACACCTAGCAAGAGAATGGTAACCTCTTTAGGGTATAAGATACTTTCAGTGAATTGGAGACCAGTAAATTCCTCCAATTGTTCCAAAAAGTGGCCGAGTGTCCTAACTTAAGCTAAACTGCATTATGGAAAGCTTGGAAGAATTGGCAACCTCCATTTATCTGACAATATCTTAACCCTACTAATGTACAGTCGCTCCAAGAATCTATCAGGCCACTTCTCACATGAAACATTCTGGCACCTCTGATGACTGCTAGTGAAAAGCGGCTGGAAAAACACAAGTTACAGTGTTCGTTCAGGATATTATCGAGCCCCACTGACCTGATAACTTTTTGATTGACTGTATAGTAGTCCAATACCCTAAAAAAGTACCAGCCACGGGATTATTTACACACTTAATTCACTCATTTTGAATTATGTGAATGCTGTTGGATTTTTTTTTTTTTTTTTTTTTTTTAATTCCGGAAAGCAAATGTAAACTCATCATCATCATCTTGACTGTTTCCTTACCTACTTGAAAAATCAGTTTTAAAATAGTTGTAAGCATTCCACCATTATATAAAATGGCAGTAATTCTCTTCAATCCATTAAAAAAGAAATAGAAAATACAGTTTATTTATTATTGAGCTTGAACATGAAGACCATATGCAATCACATATTAAAATAGTCACAAGCTTGGGATGAGCGGCATAAACCCTGACTGAACCTGTCTTTTTCACTCGTCATCGTCTCCAATCCGTTGATATTTTATAATTTTATTACATATGGCTCCTAAATAAAGGGATAGATACTCTTTTGATGGTAAATTGCAGGGCAACTGATTCCTCCAAAATATGCCACAAAACAGATCCCCTTTTAGTAACACAGAAATTGCTTGTTTTGTTGTATAGCTTGGAGGAATCAGTAATCTTTTTTCCTGTTCACAAAGATACTTCCACAATAATCTACACAGACTGAGCACTGGTACAGATGTGTGTGTAGCAGTGACCAGACTGTGTGGATTTGATTCCAAGGTCATTCATTCAGCAGTGTTATTCCTAAGCATAATAAATCTCCATTTAAGTCTTGCTTATTCATAATGGAACACTGCTTGGCTTTAATTGGATGAGTTTCACAGTTTGTTAGTTTGGACAAGTGTCACACAAGCTGTAATATGTAATTTATTCCAACCAGAAAATCACTACAGAATTTAACAGAATATAAAAAATTGCACTGAAGAATAATTCAATTGGATTTCAACAACTTGACTATGTGATGAATACCTTGCAAAGTTCTGTTGAAGACATTTTAATGCTATTATATAGACTACTAGACTGTGAAATTGGTCCACTATGCAACTATAGTATTTTTACCCTTCCAGCATGCAGCCTATAGGTATAGTGTCTTGCGCTTATCATTGCCATAGCTGTACTCATCTTGCACTGGAAGGGGAAAGGGATGTGAAGACTCGAAAGATTTAGCCGAATTAATTTAGACAATATACAGTTGCCTCCACTCCAGTGTTCCAATCCTCTTTTCTCGGTAAATTGAAGGGCTACTGATTCTTCTAAACTGCCACAAGTTAGATCCCCTGTTAGTAACACTAAATTTTACTGTTTCCTGGCATAGTTTGGAGGAATCAGTAGCCCTCCAAGTCACCAACAATATATTCTCCCCCTAAGCGTGAATTCCCCATGATTTTGTTACTGTGTCAAATCCAGAGGTTGAAGCCTTACAGTAAGGATGCTGAATTTACATGGAGAAGGTTTGCTGTGCTATGTGAGTACAGGTAATGAAGGAATGGAGGTATATGCTGTCTAAAATTCATTCAATGCTTAGAATGTAGCGAGCCAGATGGTACGTACAAAGATATACTGTAGAGAGATACATACAAGTACCAGAGTAGAACCCATAATATCAAATTGGTAATTATACTGTATATTGGAAAATATGTTAACTGTAATTGTTTGTATCTTAGATAAATTACTGTTTGATTCTGTGGGTTTAACTACCAAATGTGTTATACTGAATTCCCATTTGTGAGAGTCAAGACCTAAGAGATACAACAGGTTGCATAGCAAGTATCACAAACATACCTGAGCAGTGGAGGTTTTTCCCTCATAGCAACATGTAACAGCAGCCAGTGGTATGAAGAACTTACAGCATCCTAGAAGAAAAGAAAAGGACTAGATGCATCCTAGTATAAAAAGAAATGGACAGCAGAAGTGACAGTGGATCTTCACACTGTGAAAAAAGAGAGAAACCAAGATACTGTATTATAGAAAATGTAATAGCAGAATTTTCATCAGTGTTCAGAAGTAATGACAGCAGAATCATCACAGTAGAGAGAGAACATTTGTCATGCACTTTTCAAGTACTGTACCATAAAGAACAAACTCCACCACCAACCAACAACAGCAATAACAACAACTAGCCTACCTTCTCTGTAACCGCACTCACTAAGTGTTTATCACACGGGTACATATTCTTCCGTCTTCTGGTCAAGCTAAGGTTTTGTCCTTCAAATTACTCTACTGTGGTTGTAGGACATTGACAAATCAATGGAGTAAATTTGGATTGGGAATGGAGGATAAAGGAATTATGTGCTTGTGAGATAGACCCTTTATTCACTATTCTCTGATATGTTATGGTCAGAAACACTACTAATATGGAAACTAGCCTAAGGGAGGACAGTAGTTAATGTGATTAAAACATTTATAAAAAGAAAAGGCTAAATAGAAAGGATGCAAAAGGATTGAATGAGGTGAGGTAGTGTTGATGTCCAAGCTATCATATATAACACATTGGTATGGCATGAAAAATTGAGATGTGAAGGCAGTAGAGATAAGTTTACTGAGAAGAGGGTGTTGAGTCTGAGTAACTGTTGGTAAGAGATACTGACATAATATGAAAGGTGTAGTGTTAATAAATAAATCAGTTGCTGAAAGAGTAGAAGGAAGTGTTCTCAGATGCTATGGGTAAGTAAAGAAAATGTGTGGATCTAGACTAAAATGGTTAAAAAGGTATATGGATGTGAATATGAGAGAGGAGAGGGGCTGGGAGACCTAGAAGATGGTACAGTATGGTGTTTGATGGTGGAAAACAGTGTGAAGGAGTGTAAATGTTGAAGTATATTCTGTGTTATTATTGTATAAAGAAAATCTCTTTGTTCTCTCTAGAATTAATTCCCACTTACACTTGTCTAGTTGCTTGTATACAGTTGATTGTGTAAGTGTTTGGAATTTCCAGGAATTTTATTTGGGAAATTATTTTGTATCGGGATGGATTTTACACAGAGTGAACGATGTCAATAGGCTGTGCTACAAACATCAGACTTTTTAAAATCAACTGTAGAAAATCCACTAAACTGGCAACAATGTTATGCATTGTTCAAGTTTGTCTTCCCATGTGTCCCTCCCAAATTATCACTTGCATCATATGTACAGTAGATGACAGACCGTAATTTTATACATACCCTGGATGGATGAGGCAACAATAAGGACAAAAAGGCCTACTTGAAGTGTTACTGTGAACTCTTCTCACAGGCAAACATCACGTCTTGTCAAACAACACCCATGTACTATTGCAGACAAAAATGTCTTTCCACTCGGTTATCTAACAAGTATTTTCATATACTGTACAGTAGTCCTATAATATTATTACTTTAAATTCTGTGTTACTTTCCTGAATGTTAGAAGCTGCTTCTATATTAATTTATAAGAAAAATATACAGCACACTAATAGAAAAATGCAGTCTAATGTTTACTTAAGTCACCTCAATGTGGAAGAAACTTTTGTCTACAAATATACATAATACTCAAAGAGGGAATACCCCAAGTACTACACCTGTGTAGTTTAGTTGCCAGATGGACTGAACAAAATGACTTTTTGAGGCAGTTACTTTTTATTATTATTATTATTACTCTTTCATCGGTTAGAAGCCAACTTGGTAAACCAGCAGACAAAATGTACAACTTTTGTTAATTCCACTTCATTCCTCCTGGGTGGGTTAATGTTACGGACTGGTTGTACCCAGACATGAGACTTGACGTTAAAGCCAAGTGAAAATGTTCGAACTCGGATTGTGTTGCAACTTATTTATTGTGTGCATCCCTTGTAAAACTGTAAGTCCCCAGTCAGATCTCCTCTTTTGTCTCGGTGGCATAATTATAACCCTAGCTTGCATATCCTGTCAAAGTGTAAGTCCTCCCAATCAGATCCACTCTATCTACTTCCCTTGTTGTGTTGCCATTAGTGTTTTCTCTCCAATCCGTCCTCACACGTAAAGCTATCATTTCCCAGTCTCCCTTGTCTCACAATTGCTGGCCTTGGGTTTGATTCCCGGCTGAGGTAACTTGCACAGAACCTCAGTTTTCTTCTCCACGGTAGCATGTGCCCCCAGCTGTTTTGTCACCTCCATTGCTGCACTGATTTCATTCCAATTAGCCAATCAGTCAAACAACCAATCATTCCCTCCAAGTCTTACTTTTGTTTCAGGACCCCTCGAGTCGTCCCACTCCCCATTCATACTGTACATGTGTGTGTCTAATTTGCAGTTCACTCTCAAAACTTTCCTTGGCCCTCATATATTAGAAAATAAGATATACTTAAATGTTATCATTTCTCATTTTCATGGAAATTCCCTCCCCCATTCCTCCACCATTGTCAACTGATAATGATTGAAGTTGAGTAAGGTGTCAGCAAATTACAGGTTATTGGTTCCTAGACTTTACCATAGAATAAACATCTGATGGTGTAATGAAGCAGTGTGTTTTTAGGTACTGTTTGGTGGAATCAGTAATCTCTAATTTGCTGATATATTACCCACTATATAAACGATAACCACAGCAATATCGTAATACAGTTTTACAAACGTTGAAGCACTCAGGACAAAGGCTTTCAGAATGAGCGTCGACCATTATTTTATGAGTTCCCACTTATGTGTCATTTTGGAGTGCGTACATGTTGATCATACTAACACCGCCATCTTTTTCCCTTGCTTACAGGGTACGCAGTACCAGAACCCACAGGTGGTAAGTAACGAAGTAGCAATACTTTGTTACTCAACTGTTGTCCTCTCATATATACTGTATTGTCTTATTGTTTACTCAACCCTCTCATTTTGTTTACCCAGCTGCTGTAGGATGAGGTTTTAGGAGGACTTCTTATGTCAGATTTTAACTCTATAATTGTGACACTGTTCAGTATTTTTTTGTTTGTGTGTGTGTGTCATTAACACCAATCAATTATATTTTTTTCAACTTAAAAAGCAGTTAAATCCAAGTGAATGACAGGGTTGGGTATTATATCTTTTGGATGTTTTATATATGTGTTATTAAATGTGTTTTCTTTACTTGAGGGACTTGTGATACTGTTGGTGAATTAGAGGCTGCTGATTCCTCCAAACACAGTCCATAATGTGTGTTTTGTGGCACAGTTTTGAGGAATATATTTCCCAGTTTGCCAACATTATCTTTTCTCCTTAAACTGTGTTATATATAATGTCAATAGGAACTTGGTAATGTGAGCACTGATGCCAATTTCAGAGTGTCTATGATTACGTTTACTATATACTGTAATATACTTATTATGTTGTTCAGAGTTGTGTTGAGGAAATGAGGAATTATTATGATGACTTCTGTACAAACACTTAGGAATCCCAATCAGTTCTTGTGATCTGAAAACTAATCACAAATATTAGATATTGAAAGCAGCAGTCATAAAAGAAACTTTGAATTGGCAACTGTGGATGTGAGAAGGGGTCAGATTGACTTGTTCAAGTCATGAAGAATTCCAAAATCTTAAGAACATTTTTATGGAAACTTATAGAACATATAGTATTGATACGGTATTGGCATGTCTGAGAATTTTCTTTGGCCAAACACCACGCTTACCAAATGCCAAAATATCGTAGAGTATTGAACACACTCAGTATATATATATATATTTTTTGTCAAGTTGCTTGGCAAAACTTACTGTACAAGTATACAAACATGTGCGCTAAGTCTTGAGTAATGTATGGAGGTCAGTTTTTCATCATTTATATACTTCATGAATGTTGTGATATTCTCTTTGACATTTTACAATACAGTATACTGTATTTAATTTCATTGAAACCCACATACAGTTGTGGACAATGTTTATTTTCCACTCCATTGTTTTTGAAACTCCAGAATGTTTACCTGTGATTATCTCACTCAGGGTTGGGAAAGCTTCAAGATTATGTTTGCTGCCACCAGAGGTCAATGTGTTCATTTCATTGCTGCTTCTTTGTTTGTTTGGTTCTTTCCCGACTAAACAATTCAGTGTTTATTATCACAAAGCACTTCAATATCCACACTTGCCAAATTTATCAGACAAATCAATGATCATCATCTCTACAGTTCAGTCACTATATAATCATATACTCTAATAAGTCACTGCACAGAGTCATATCATTAGTCTGGGTACTAACAGATCAACTAAAAGTGATTGTGAAAGCCTTCTCGCTTAGCTTTTTATCTGATGGTAGAGTTTTTATTTGCTCTTCGTTGTGCGGCGTACAATATTCTGAAGCAAATGCCCAATTTATTGACTTAGCCAGCTATCCATAGCGTAGGTGATGAAAACCAAATTACTTTTATTAAATAGTCTTTGTAATTTAAGGGGATCATTGTTTTTGTTTTGGGTAAAATGGAGGGCTACTGATTTCTCCAAACTGTGCCAGGAAACAAATCACACATTGTCACAAGTAGAGGATTTGTTTTATGACATTGTATGGAGGATACAGTAGAGCTCCAATTTTATGTCTGTTAGAACTGTGAGTCCAATATTCAAGGTAGACCATCATAGATATTGACAGGCTGTTTATTTATACAATACGCAATATGCATGTCCCCTGCACCAATTAGAATGTTAGGAGTATAGTACGCCTTAGCTATTTTTCACGTAGACAGTCTTCAGGATATTAGAAATAAAAAAGTTCATAGTATTTTCTCGGTGTTGCATAAACTCGCTTCACTTTTTTTAGTGGATATGTCAATATTGAGCAATTAAAAAAGTGTGTGCATGAATAAATCACTTGTATATTTGATGCATGAATCTGGTTGGTTGCTTTGGAATTTATATTTCGGCTTTTACATGTAAAGATAAAATTATATGTTGTCTCCATATTTTAGTCAGTAAGGTACAGTACAATTAAATCTTCTTTCAGTATTTTCTTCTAAGAAGGTAAAAACATTTGTTTCAGCATTTTACAGTACATGGACAGTATTTGATAAGGTGATATTTAATTAGTTTATTTATTTAAGTGTTTATTTTTGCTGTCTATGTATTTTATTGGTTAAGTAATAATTGAATTTGTTTATGACAGTCATTTATAATTGTTACCAGTGTAGATTGGCCTGCATATACAGTTCATTATAAGGAGCATAATTTACTTTATCAGAGTGAACTTAACATTGGGTGTTAATTCCAAGTTTCAGTGAAGGTGAAGAGATCATGTAGGTACAGCACAAGAAAGCATGCCCTAGTTTATGTATTGTTGACAATTCTTCTCATCATCTGCAGCACTTGTAGTCTTTAAGGGGGCTAAGATGTCAGCAACTTAGATTGTACTGATTCTTCCAGACTATGCCACAAAGTAGGCTCCCGTGGTAGCCTATATCTTTTGTTGTGTAGCATAGTTTGGAGAAATCACTAGCTTCAAGTTTCTCAGCATCATCTTAACCTCCTTAATGTCGTTCATCAGCTGGCACTCTGCTCTGTTTTGCTTCTTGGCTTCCGATGTGTAATGTAAGTTGTATTCTCTCTAGCTTTTGCAGTGTGCGATATATTGCACCCAAAGAACTACACATCAACACTGACATAAGATGAATTTTTTGCACTTGTTGTAGACCTTTGTTTTACAGTATACTGTATACATTTATTTATTTATTTATTTATTATTATCTTTTTACTTTTATTTACCTATTTTTATAAATTTTGAAATGTTGTTTAGGGAAAGTACTCTATAGTATTCATCAGAAAGTTGCCAGTCATTTCATACAGAGACTTGTGATGTTTAATTTAATTGGAGGATGCTGATTCCTCCACATAATGCCTCAAGACAAACTCCTTCAGTGTCTTTACTTTAGATATTTCATCCTTAGGAACCTTCACAGTACTGTACGTATATTCATCTTATTCATTCTCCTTTTATTTGTAATGAACCTACTTACTATTTCAATATGATATGAACTCATTTTTATGTTTACCAGGGAGGGATTTCTCTACACTAGATATTATTGCATACTGTATTTTGCCGAAAAGCACTGAAGAAAATGTGTGGGTAATAGTGATCTGTGCATGCATACTTAGCAACAAAAATTCATGAGTTTGTTGATATTAAACCACTTTTAGGAAGGATGGACCGACTTACTTTATACTGCACATGATGAATTTAGTTGTGATTTGTAATTGGAATCTTGATTAGCAGAGTACAATAGTTTACACATCAATTTAGGTCATATGGGACTATGGATACTATATTACTTGCTTGGCAATGAAACCATTTTTACACTCTTGAATATACTGTACCTTATTTACAGTCATAAAAAAAGTTTGGGAATCACACTTATATTGAAATTAAGTATAGTATGATTATCCAGTAGGTGGGTCCAATAATTTTTTTGCCAGCTGTACATGTACTAACTGTTGTTTCCTACAGGTATAATGATCAATTTTTTCCTCCCAGGTAGAGTACCAGTGCAGATTATAAAACCAAGGACTAATGTTAAACTTTTCTATATCCATCTTCAGTACATCGGTCCTTATTTTAAATTTAATGCTTTGTGGAATCTAATATTTTCTGACTCCTGAAAGGAAAAACCCACATAACTTCAAAATGGTTGTATTATTATGGTTTGAAGTTAATGGGCGTTTCCTTACCATTCTAGATTATTTTCTTCTGTACCTTCTCTCTCTTCTTTTCTCTATTGTTCTTCCATTATGAGTTAAAATCATGTAGGAAGTTGTTGTAGTCTTGTCTTGCCTTTTCCCTGTTAGACATACAGTACTAATCTTTCAGGCCTTCAGATTGAACCTCACCTTAGACTTTCCCCATATATATTGTTCCTCATCAGTACCTTTCCTCATTTTCCTTTACCTAATTTATTGCAATGAATGAATAAAGTAAGTACAGAACCTGTAATGATCTAATGTTTTTATATGATTTAAGAGTATGTTTAGTCTATCTTTCTGTAGAGGACAGTAAATTTTCTCAACCAATATCATTAAAAGTACAGTAATTGTATTCTAATTGGCTGAAGTTTGCCATCCACATGTTGATATTGGATGTAGATACTTGCCATCATCCACAGAAAGGCATAGACAATGATTACACCTGAGATTAACACGTCCCTTCCCTCCCTCCCTCTCCCCCTCTCTCCCCACCAGGTGCAGTATCAGAACCTGGTAAACGAACTCATCAAGAGCATCATCATCTTCAGCGAGGACATTTTCCCGGCTGACGGGGGACTCACGTATGAAAAGTTCATCTCCAGGGACTCTATAGACCTGGAGGCCGAGGTGGGAGATGCCCCCTCTGAGGCTCACGACGATGTGGACTCAGAGCCTGGACAGTCCGAGGATGGTGAGTCAACACACAGAAATAAACTATTGGTTTGATAATGGAAGAATGAGGGGGGTTGGGGAGGGTACTAGATGATGAGTGGATGCATGGAGATAAATTAATTGGTTAGATAATGGAAGAATGAAAGGCTACAAGTGCTTGAAATTTTATGAGGGAATTCATCCAAAGATGGTTAGTTAACTGATGGGTGGAGATAGAGATGAAATAAGAGTTTCAGGTTGGGAAACTTGTGAGGGAACTAAACCAATGATGGTCAGTGAATAAATGGGGAGAGGAGGAGTACAGTAGATATAAAGATGGGTAAGGGAGATGGGAGAGAGAGACTACAGACGAGGGATAACACTGAGGATTATAACAAAATTATAGGATGATCCAGTCTACATCAGAGAAGTTGAAAAAGAATTGATATACACTCAATCCCTGACTATTGCGTTATAAGGCTATCACGCCTATATTAAAAGCTGCCAATATAACACTGTTGTGCTAAAATAGATTGCTATCGTGCTACCAAAATTATCGAAAATAAAAAAATTCTAATGTACCATTCGTGCCAGCTCACTTCCCAGCATGGGTAGATTCACTCTGTAATTGGTTGTGATGTCAGAGCCAGCCAAGCACTCATGCACTCATTGGCTGCTCGCCGCCAGCCTAGCCCCACCGCCAACATGGTTATTTCCCACCAAGCCATTCAACCGCACGTTTCCCGTGTGTGAACAGTGATAGCGACAACAATAGCGTTTTTTGAGAGTGAATAAGGGACAACATACCCCCACCCCGTCCTCCTACCATTGGCCAACGTAATGCTGCCGAGAAGTGGGAAATAGTGAAGCTGATCGATGGAGGCCAAACAAACCAAGTGCAGCCAAGAAATATAACATTAATGAATCTACCTTAAAGAGCATCTACAAAGAGTTTTACTCCACAGTTGATTATTATTAGCCTTGTGCATGTTCATTTTAAGATATGTGTACAAAATGGTCAACATAGGGTATATTATTAGGTCATGGCACAATTACAATTACAGTACAGTACTCCCATAAGTTAATCAGTTCGGCTATAGCTCCGCGTTCGCAGCACCAATTGGGCGTGATAGCCGAGGGTTGAGTGTAACCTGTTTGTGGACGTGACTTAAAAGTTTAGTATAGGTACTTCTGAGTGTGGTGTTATTGTCTCTTTTGAATATGCATGCTGAGGAACTTTGTGTTAAGTTTGATGTTTTTCTATATTTTTTTTTGCAAAGCATAATATTATTTTTACAAGTACAGTACAGTATAACATAGTTTTGCCTTACTGGAACCTGTGTATATTATACAGTACTACATTTTTCTGTTAACTTTGCCTTGAGTTTTTATACAATTTTTGTGATGAGTCACACCTCCGTTAACATGTGAATATGCTTCCACAACCCTACAACATTAAAGAAATGTAGCATTACCAGGAGTCGTCATAACAGTCATTCCCTTCTGCACCACAGCCTAGAGTCTTCCTTTTTGACCCCTTGTGGTAGACAGATTTTTGTTACCACATAATTTGTCATTTTTAAAAATCAATACAATTTTGCTTTCTAATTAAAATAGGTGTGATATATGGCATAGGGAAGTGGCGACCCCACTGATTGATTGCATGGCTGAAAGTGAGAAAATAGTGAAGTATGATTGACAGGAGTCCCTTGATGTTAAGAGAGCTGTTGTGACCGAGTGTCGCTTATTGAACTTTACAGCTATGAACTACTTGGTACAGAGGTTCACTTTATTAGAGGGTTTTTTTCTCATGAAAGAGATTCCTTCCACAAAATTGTACCACATTTGATGAGAAACATGGTGGAAAAACATGTGTTAACAGAGGTTTAACTACAGTATGTGTTTTATGGTATGATTTATTTATCAGTCATTTTGTTTTACTTGTAGTGCCCTCATATGACACCAAGAGGGATTTTGTACAATGAAAAATAAAAGTCATTGTAGAGTACTGTACATACATAGAAAATTGATAGAAACAACTGGCAAATAACGAACCATTAGACCACTGTTTGTTGCTGTGGCCTGGTGGTTTCTGTTTGGTTTTCTGTGTACAGTACAGTATAAGTAATTATCAGACAGTAATGTTATGACTTTTGTCTTTCACTGTACAGTTTATGGCCTGTATTACTTAGCACTATGGAAGTAATTTGTTTACTGTTTTGCTTGCTTGATAACTGTAACATTTCACGAGTACAGTACAGTACAGGTAGATAAGAATATATTATTTTATCTGTAAAAAAAATTTGTTTGTGCATGTTTTGATGTTTGTCTTGGCTTCTTTTACAGATTCAGTATTTAAAGACAAAGAAATTGACCTACCGATCTTTGGAAGTAAGTTGACATTTCTCTGTCTGTCTTAGAATTTCTCTGGCAGGTAAAAGGTGTGGCTGGATGGAAAAGCTTGAACATAAAGAGCATGCAATGTACAGGCATTAGCCATTTAACCATACCATACTTCTTAACCCAACTAGGAGACAAAGGAAAGGATGCACAGTGTTCTCTTTGTTTGACAACTTACTTTGTTGATCACATAATCTTGAGTTTATATTAATGTAACCTACAGACTATGTCATTGTATAAAAGTGGAACAATCATGTGGTACCTTTACTTCATTCATCCTGGGTGGACTTGGATATGTGGCTCATGTCAGTACAGTACAACACTCACCAAAGCAGTATTGTCAGTCTGGTAGTTGTGTGGTATATGCTTAAATAGTATAGTACACTATTTATTTTTTTATGCTACTGTATATAGATTCATTCATACAGTATTTAAGTTGTATTAGTAATGCTTAATGTTACTTCATTCAGATGTGTCAGTTGGAACCATTCATTTTAATAATACATACAAGTAATGAGTAAAGGGCCTGAGATTTTATGCAAAAACAATGCACTAGGGAATGAAGTTAGTGAGGAGTAAATACATATAATACAGTGTTAATGAAGGCTGAAAGTGTCCGTATGTAATGATTGTCAACAATACATGACAATTCATCTCCACCTCTGCTGTCAAAGCTATACATCTTTAAGTTAAACATGGAGATAAGTGGACTGGGTGGAAGAGTCTGTGAGGGAGAAATACATGAATGGAAAGGGGAGGGATTGATCATGTGAGCAGGGTAAGTTTGAACAGAGAGAGTTGAAGCCTCTTCTGCTGTGGCCACTCCTTTGGAGGGAGTTCTTAATTAAAGGTACAGTAGTGAAGTGTCAGAGCTATGGATAGATTTTTAATAAAGAAATATTAGTATCTATATAAGGCCGAAGAATTTTTAAAATTTTCAGGCAGTGGTTATGGGCTAAGATTAGTTGACACAATTGTAGTTACTCACCACCATCATTATTATACATTACCATCATTTTAACTCTGTACTGATTGCCCTTCCACCCCCATCAGAGAGTGAGATCTTGGAAGCCATTGCTCAGTTTGACTTCCTGGCGCGGTCTGAACGAGAGTTGAGCTTCAACAAGGGAGATGTGTTGACGCTTCACTCACAGCTCTCCAGTGAGTGGTGGCGTGGATCATTCCAAGGCAAACAAGGACTCATCCCAGACAAGTACATCCTGTTGAAGATCAGGTGGGCATAACTTTCACTAGCATTAGTATATTTAAGTTACAGGTATTTGTATATACACTGTGTTGGTTAATGTTCATACTGTCAAATTGTTATGAAACTTGGGTATAGAATGAATGTGAGGAATAGAGATGGATGTGCTGAAAAATAAACAGGGTAAGAAATACCAAAATCTATGAATGTTGTGGTATGATTAAATCACTGGATCAAAGAGTAGAGTATACCATTGATTCAGAGTAAACACTATTTGAGGAGGTGCCTTTTTGGACAACCTTTACTCTTGCTTACTCAAGTAAAGCCTTTTGACCTGAAGAAGCAATAACAAAACCTTGCTATTGGAGGCTCCTTCTCTCTTCACCACTTAATCGCAGGCAAAATCAAGCATGGCAACTCTAATCCAGGCCATCATCACCCACTCGTGGTCACTATGTAAACAACACATTTGACAGCTAATAGCTTGTAAACCACTCACTACATAAATAAATGCTACAGGATAATGAAGTACAAAACTTTAGGTGTCTCCTGATGTACTTGTGAAGACAAACCCTGCTCTCTAACAGTGACCTCACCAAAGGGTCAAATACCCTCAGAGTTGGAATCCTTGCTTGTCAGAGATCTTGCACTGGTGCTAAGAGCCACCCCATCCCTTAAGAAAAGGGAAATGGGATATAGATTATGATGATTTATCTCCCTGGTACAGAGATGAGGATAAGGACCGTCTGAGTGACAGAGGTGGACAGGAGGTGTTGCGTCGTCGTGCCTCCTCCTCTTCCGAGTCCATCTTGTCCTCCTCCACCCAGCAGTCCTCCGAAGGGGTAACTGCTGCCCCAGCCCGCCCCGCACCCTCTGCCTCCCCTGCCCCATCCCCTGCCCCCGCTACAACTACTGCCAGCGCCCCACTCTCCCCTTCACCAGCTTCCATGCTCAGTCAGGTGAGTTGGATGCTGTTGTTACCTCAGTTATACTCCACTTTTTTTAACCTGATAGTAATGCACTGCCTCCCTCATTTTGTTTTTGGCTTTTTTGGTAAATGTATTGGAATCTTAAGACAAAATACACTCAAGTTGGTACTTATCTGCTACTTAAAAACCCTGGAATGTACCGTATGTGAAAGATACATTAGAAGGATATCAGGGCATTTTTGCCATGTTAGAAAGTGGAGTATACTGTTCCTTTACAATTATTGTCAGGAAGCTGGTTTGATTGGCTAGTTGATTGATGATGTATAATAACATTATTGTAAATGTTTAGTGATGATGATGATTTGTTAACCAATGTGTTGTTTTTATATTGTATATGATAGAAAAATTCATGCTCAATCCAAATCTGCCTTCAAATTGTTCTTGCAGCATTTCTAAGCAGTAAAAATAAAAAACTTTATATAGATATAAAATCAGTACAAAATAATAAGTATGAATGCAAGATGTTTTTTGTAACCTTCATAATGAGTTCTTTCCAATGGCACAAATGGATTGAATAATGGACAGCAAATAAAGGTTGGTCCCTGCTCTCTAACAATGACTCCACCAAAGGCTCAAATAGCCTCAGAGCTGGACATCTTGCCTGTCAGAAGTCCAGCACTGGCGCTAGAGCCTTCCCGCCCCTTGATAAAAGGGAAATGGAGTATTGATGATGATGATGTAAGGAGTTCATTTTGCTGGCACAAATGGATTGAAAGTTGGACAGCAAATATTGTTTATAATAATGTGTGTAGTATGGTTTTGCTGTATACCAATGAAAGTTTATATATAATGAGGGATTTTTATACTTGAACTAAATGCTAGAAGATTTAAAATTTCAAAGGAAAACTCTGACAATGCAAAGGTTAAGAAATAATGTAATACTGTTAAGTATACTGCATGAAATAATTAACAATTCTATTTACTGTACTTATGTATATATGTAAAGAAAATTGGGCATTGTTTCTCCTCATTAAGGGTGTCGTATTTTTATGGATGATTTGGAATCTGCTGTTTGTAACCCCTCAACCAATGAAGCAACACAGATCCCCTACTTATATACTAAAGTAGCCTGTTCTCTAACATAGTTTGTATGAATCATTAGCACTTCAATACACCCAAACAATAGGAGAGATGGAACTTTAGCAGACCTGCTGTGTGTGTGTATAAGTATAATATTGTTGTTTGTTGTTGACCCCAGTCCACATCATTGTGACCTGCTGGACCAAAGGAAACTGGTGGTGACCTCTACCAGTTTCTGCGGAGATCGTTTGTACAGGTTATGTTGAATAGTTGTGGGGTTGTGTGTGTGTTGAATAACTTGTGAACACGTGGTGAGTATGGTGTGACAGTGTGTTGTGTTGTGGGGAGCTCTATTACAGTGTGGGTGGAAAAGGTTTTGTGTTTGTTGTGTTTACATCTGTGCTGCTGCTGTTGTTTATTGAGTGATAGGTGGTGGCTTTATCACAGCATGGTAAGGTGTACAGTACTCTGGTTTCTCTTGGGTGTGATTTTAGAGATAAGGATATTGTTAGATTATGGTTTTGGATTGTAGATTAATATGTACAGTATGTGGAGGGTGGTGGTGGTGGTGTTTGGGAAATGAATAGGTTATCCATGATTTCTAAGTAGTATGGCACTGTGGTATATTTTATATCCCTGTATGAGCATGGAGAAGACTGCAAGGAACCTTGTACCCTTCCTCTCATGTGTTGGTGGTCTTTTATTGGGAGGACCTTTGACTCTTAGTGAAAGTGGTTAATGCCGCCAGTTATTATGTTGAGTGCTTTTTATGTGTGTTGCTTGAAGTCTTTTGATGCTGGTCTATGAGGGGGCTGAGGTCTGGCTTGGACTTGGGTTTGTTTGGTCAGTGTGTCACACTTTAGATAATTATGCTTGGATTTATGGGACACAATTAGATATTAAAGAGAATTCACTCCCAAAATCTTTGGTGCAAAGCAACCTGAGAGTTTATGCCTGATTGGTGTCCTTTCTTCCTCCCCACTGCAGGACTCTTGTGGTAGCCCCGTGAGCCGTGACGTGGACATAGTGCTGAGTGGCGGTGGCGGGGCGTCCTCTCCTTCCCCTGGCCCCACCGAGGACGACACAGCGACCACTCCAAGGGGGCTCGGCAGCGGCGGTGGTCCCCCCTCACCACTACCCCCAGCCACCCCAGGGCAAGCCTCCAACCCTCCTTCTCCCACCACCAACAATATTACCTCCAACACGAGCCCCTCTCCACCACCACACCAGCACCACCAACCCCTCCAACACGGGGCTTGCCTCCCCCCTCCCTCCGATGTTTCCAGTGTGTCCGTGCAGGAGGAGGTAACCGCTTAGTGCCTTGGGTGTGTTTGGGCATCAGTTTTTTTTAGTTTCTTTAGTTTCTTTGTCTGACATTATTTTTATTAACCAGTGTTTTTTTTCTTTTTTCAGTCCTGTCTTAGTATCTAGTTTTCTTTTTCTTTGTTTTTTGTTTAGGGGTTAAATATTTTTGTTCTTATCAGTAAGTTAATGGTTACTGATTCCTCCAGACTGTATGTGCCAAGAGACAGACTACCAATGCCTCATTGTAGACTGGTGGTCTGTTCTGTGTCAGAGTTTGAAGAATCCGATAACCTTCATTTGACTGAGAAAAAGATTTGACCTCAAGTTTTTTATTAGTCACTAAGCAACATAGTAGTCAAAATTTTTACGTATTTATAGTGATTTTCATGTATATAGAGTACTACTATATTTTCTAACAGATCAGTATTTTAGTGAATAATAATCCATTCTTAGTGATAATAGACATTAATTTTGTTCATTAAGTGCTCGCATATTAGTATGATGTTTTATTTAATAGTCTAAAATTTCCACAAACTTTTCTCCTGTACCACCATAACAGCTTTAATTCATCAACATAGGATTATTATCACACTTGGCTATACCAAACCGTGTTGTAAATACCGATAATGTAAAGATTGGTGAGCCAGTATTATTATTATCTAATAATTTTTAAGGTGAAATACACGACAAGTATATTTCAATTTTAATCTGTTTACCAAATTTAGTTCAAGTCTTCCTAATTCAAATATTGCCAAAACATCATGTACAAATGATGTTTTATTTAATTTTGGAAGATACCAGTGATTGTGGTATTTACGTACCATAAGTGACAACTGTTGTATATATTATCAATCAACTCATTACTGCCTTGTTCCTTCCTGGGAATGACCTCATTATGGGATGGCAAGAAAATATCATATTTTAAATTATTCTAATATAAAAACTGTATGGTGCCCTGTGGCTACCTTAAAAAAGTATATGACTCAGATGTTAGAAAATGTTCAGTAAAAATAAATTATAATATAAAAAATGAAAGAATATAATATTATTATTGTATCAGACGTCTGATACAGTGTGCATGAAATGAATCAAGGTACTGTACTGGCCTATACCGTGTGGTACTGTACCATACATGGATAATATTACATAATTAACAATGATGAAAAGCACACTCGTGGAAGGAAAGAGAAAATTGAATATATTATGATTGCACAAGTCTTATGAAGTAAACTATGAATCCTTATGGTGTGGGGCAGAAGTTTGTGCCTTGACAATATTTTTTTTACTTTACTAAAACAGTTACCAGTTGTTATCCTGAGTTTTATACTTTTCGTAGTTGACATTTCTCAGTTGTGTGTTTTGATTGTTTTGATTTTGTGTATGTGGTTACTGATCATTATTTTGTTTTGAGTTATATATATATATTTTTGTGGTTGATAGTGGTCAGTTTTGTGTTTTGGTATTTTTATAGTGTGCATTGTGTGGAAAATAACCACTATTGCAAGATGAGAATAATGACAATTTTCTTGGGTTAATGAGCAATAAAAACTTTTTTAATCATGGTTTTCTAGGTGATTGAAAAAAAGAATGAGGTTCTTTCATGCAGATATATTTTTAGCTTATATTTACAGTGATTTTTATTATGATTTTTATAAAGAAATTGATAAACAATGGGTTATGTATTTATGAATGTGCTTTGATTTCCACTGCTAATGATTTTATGCTTGATTTGATGCGCAGCCAAAGCTAAACGGTTCAGAGTTTTGGCAGGAACGAGCCCGAAGGTGACAAGATTTGCGATAACTCAACCTCACACACCCACCCTCTCTCTCCTGAACTCTTGCTGGTGTTGGCAGCAGTGGTGCTCAAAAGTTATATTGTATCGGTTACGAATGCTGTACTACTATTTGTATATTCTGTTTAATTCATACTTTGTAAAGTATGTCATGGGAATCATCACTGAAAAATCATGATGGGAAACAAATATTTGTGTAAATAAATTCATACATTTCAGTATAAAAAACTGGGAATCATAGCAGAAAATTAATTGATAAGTACGTTTGTTGTAATTACTGTACCATACTGTGTATTTATATTCATGAAATATAAAAGATTGAATTTAATTAGTTTCATACACTTATGCATCACAATGTGAAACAAAAATATTTTTGCATGTTAAAGAATTGATATTATTAAAAGTGATTCCCAAACACATGTTTTAGTATGTCAGATTAATGATATAAGTACTGCATACAATATTCCCTAACATTTACTCAGATTTGCCACTCATTAATTGATTCTATACAGCATATAATTATGACCTGCCCCAATACCAGCTTTAAGTTTAGAGGTTTCCCTTCTCCCTTAAGTTCCCTCCAAACCAAACTACTTCACTGAGGCCAAAACTACTACAGAGACTTGTAGAAATGCAGTTGGGAAACAGTTGGTCTGCTTACACTACTGTAGGCCAAGGTGACTTCTGGCAATTATCCCTAATTTTTAAATTATTTTGAAATAGTGTCGTGCATCTACCAACATGGACTAAAATACACTAGCCACTGCATATGCAATTTGCATGTGGAGTATACTCAGAATTCACTCTGCCATGTACTAATTCTAACTTCTGCCACCTATGAATATAATATTCATAATGAGTTGCCATGAATCACCTTGCCCTCTTTATATTAAGTACGGTATGCAGATGTGTTGTTCCCTAACCGTACCATCAGCCTCCCCTCTTCCTCCTCTGCCAACAATATACCTGCTATTCCAAGGTTGTGAGGATGATTATCGCAGATTTTTTACTATTTATATATTGTATCTTAATTATAACTGGAGTGAGCCCAAACTTGTGTACAGCCTTATACCTCCTTTTGACGCATGGATGTCTGTTTACTACTTTTGGTCCCGTTGATTGGTCACACTTATCACTCCCCCCCCCCCCTCCCTGTTTCCCCCCACCCCCCCACACACCTCTTGCAGTCACGTCTACACCTCGTCCCCTCCATTCTCCTCACCCCCGACGTACTTTGTTCTCTCATCTGCCTCCCACTCCATTTCCCATTCTCAGTCAGAGCATTTCGAGTGTTCCTGTCATTGTTTCATCTCCCGCTTTTTAGTAGCCTACAGTTTATCATGCTGTAACTTCTCCCACCAACTCTGATGCCAAAACAGTACTATAATATTACACCTTTCCCCTTCCTTCAATTTGCAGGTCCAATATCACATTTCTTTCCTTTCTTAATCTGCCAGTCCTCCATTGTTTTACTACTTAAAATACTCAATTACACATAATATTATGCTCTCACATCTCTACCCACTGGGTCACACACCAGACTGTCACATCACTCAACTCCCTCACCATTCCCCCAACATGTATAATTTCTATTATTCCCCTTACATTTTGCTCCTTACTTTTTCATACAACATCCTTTGCTTTCACATGTCTCCACCTTCCCCACAACACCCTCTGCTATCACATCTGTTCATCTCTACCCCCAGTTCCTTCCCTACACTCTACCTTGTCATCTGAAAAGTGTTCCTCTCTCTCCCCATCACACACCACCATTGTGTTACTGGTACTCTACTGTATTTCCTATTGTATTTTCACTTGGTCTTTGGTATGCCTTGATCTTGTCTGGGAATTACATCTGCTTTGAATTAGAACATAACCTGATAAACACCAGTCATTAGCAACTGATTAGTGGAATGGGGGAATTAAGTTTCATCAATACTGTACCTGAGAAGACCAACAAGACTCCGGTTAAGGTTGTAATATGGAAGACGAAAGAGTTTTAATGCCATACACACATTTTCTTTTCTGCTTTCTTCGATGCTTGACTACAACAAACCCAGTCTTTAATTACAAACAGGGGACTGCTTGTGGTAACTCGAATTTATTTGTTGAAAGTGCGTTGGAAATTATAGATTACAACACCAAACTACAATATTTTTTATACTTCTCTTGATTTATGGGTACAGTTCACTGTTTAAAAAAAGATCTAGTTAATTTCTTTTGTGATTTCTATTCCCTCCACATTTCCCACTCCAATTTTCTTTATACCATTTTGTCTTTATAACCCATCACTACCATTGCCTTCATTTTACCACCCATTCCTCCTACATATCCAGCAACTTGGTGTTAAGTCTTTTTTTTTCGTCTGGCCTCATCAATAATGAGAGAGACCGTGTCATAAAATTTTTGTATATGTAGCCGAGTATAGCGTGTGTCACATTAGCACGTTATCCTTCTTCCTCTGGCCTGTCTAAGGGTTTGTCCATCCTCCAGCCTGTTTTCAGAGGGTTGGGGGACACTTGTGATTCTAAATAGGACAACTCTGACCCAAGAACCAAGGATGAAGGAAATGGGTGCTACTGTGGCAGAATGTTCAGTGTGTGTCACCCAGCATTGTGAACGATGTTAATGATGATTATGAAACTTTTGTATATCCTTGAGGTCTTCCACACATCACATCACATTCTCTCTATCTTTCTATCTGTTAATATTTATCAATCTATCTCTCATCTATCTACCTTGCTCTCATTGCCTCCCTATTATTCTCTCTATCCCTCCACTGCAGCTTAAGCATTTCTTCCATAATCCTGCCCTCTTACCCTCCCCTTCACCCTTCCTTCCTTCCTAAACCTACCACCCTACTCGCCTATCACTTTGACCCTCCCTCCATGCTGCCCACCCTCTCACACACACACACACACACACACAGACACATCTACTATATTACTGTACTATCTGCCCACCCACCCACAACCACCATCCATTGTAGCTGATTTCACTAGACGTCTGTTTGTGTGTGTGTATGTGTGAGCGTATGTATGTGTATGTATGTATATTTTAGTGACTCCCTCCCTTCCCCCCCCCTTCCACCTTCCCCCGCACAGAGAACTCGGCCACCTCCTCCCTTGACTCTCATTCATTCTCTGTCAGCATTCGTGCTACAAACCAGTTTACTATTATTATTATTAATGTAATTTCTTGGTGTTCGATTGCTCTCTCCCTCCCCCCCTTGCCCTCCCCCCACTTTAAAAAATAATTCCCTTGCTAATGTTTGTCTCTTTTTTGGATTGTCTTGAATGTGGTGTTTATTGCAATATATATTATAAAGTATATTATAGTGCATTCCCTCCCACCCAGCCAGCCTCCCTCCCTCCCTCCCCCTCCCACACACACCTCCCTATTAGATGGCATTTTGATATATATGTAACAAACTTTTGCTGAATGCTGCACAGGTCCACATAATATAGGTAGGAATTTATCTTCCAAAATGTTATGATTGAATCTGAAGAATAGAGAGTAAAATCTAAATGTTTCACTGCTCAGGCATTTAGCTACCATGCAGTATAGCATATGCATTAATTTTTTCTTCAATCATAATTATTAGAGCACTGTAGTATGATATGAATAGGCTGAGTACTTTTAGCTTCTACAATATTACATTTAAAATGCAGGGGAGGAGATAATTATGTTAGACAGGTTCTCCTTAGGTATGTATTTGTGTCTATGATAGATTTTATAAAGTGTATTAGGGCTTGTTAGGGTATGAAGTAACACTGGGAACAATGGGATTAAAGGACAGAGTACTGGGTCTATTGGATGAGAGAATCTGATGATGGTGAAGAGATCGAAAAATATACTGACATGTCTGGTAGGTGGAAACTAGTGGGGTAGAGTTGATGAGACCGTGAAGTAAAACACTTAATCACAGCTTATGCACACTTGGTAAAATGTGGTGGGTTAAGCAGATATTTTTATTTTAGTGACTGTCGATAAATGATAAGTGATAATGCAATTACAATATATTGATATAATTTACACACATACAGGTCCAAACACAATTAAGAACACTTGCACAAAAACTATCTAATGATTTTCTGCCATTTGGCCTTCTCCCAAAATGTAAACATTATAATATTATGGATAGTGAATCACCTGGTTTGAGTTAGCATGGAGAGTAAGTTTATTAAAAGGAGGAGGTATATTACAAGTACTAGAAATGATACAATAAATTGCAAATAATATATAAGATAACAGTTTAAAATGAAAAAGGAGTGTTTTATCACTTTAAAAAGTTGAGACTTTAAAATAATTGCAAATACTCGATGGTATTGTAGTTAAAAAATGGAGAGGGTTAAGGAAGTACAGTACTGTAAAATGAAGGAAGGAAGATAGTTAAGTACCAAAAGGGACACAGGATATTATGAATGATACTACGCTGTACTGTACTATAGATTGAGAGTAGATGGTAAAGTCCATATATTGAAAGAAAGGAAGAGCTTTTAACCCTGGAAGATCTACAGCAATATTATGAGGAAGCAGTGTGACTGAAGAAACTGAATGAAGTGAGTGAGTGGTTGTGAATGGAACAGGTATAATTGGCAAAGATTAAATGCTGAAATAGTATATGATCATGTAGGGTTGTATGTCAGAAGTCACTGGCTATTAGATGACAATAACTGGTACAATTTCATTACGTATGATAGCTCCATGTATTGTCAAATGAAACCATCTCACTGGTCATCATCACTGCCTTGTCTATGAGTTTGATTGCATGTGCCCCAACTAGACGTAATGTACAGTACTGTAGATGAAAATGACACTTGAGGATGAGCCTTTGTTTTAGTTTCACTCTCTCTCTGACCTCGAGTGATGACGTAACTTCATCAATAGAGGCTCAGTGGCCACAACTAGTGTTTTCATGTGTTGTACACATGACAATGATGATGATGAATTATAAACATACCGTAACCATTACAACACGGTGATGTAGTTTTGATCCATTTTCTGGGCCTAATGTCAGATTCTTCTTGTCCATCTTGGGGAGAAAAGTTAAGGGGTTCATTTCTTGTTGGCAAACTGGAGTCTACATAGCCCTCTAAATAATGCAACAAAACAGATGTCCCACTGATATACTGAGGTATCCTGTTTCTAGCATAGTTTGGAGGAATTGGTAGCACTCCAATTTTCCCAAAGCAAATGTTCCCCTAAAGTGTACTTGGCATATCTGGTTATTGTTGTGTGTGTTGTCTTGGGTGTGATTGAGTCAAGGTATACAAGTACAGTATCTGTACAGGTTATATAGAAGTTGTGTTCTAGTTGCCAGGACTCTCTGACACTTGGTAACAGGCACATTTCTCACTTGATTTGGTTCCACAAGCTGAAGTTATATTAATATGTTTTAAAACTGCAATTAACTTATGGCTTATAATGCTTTCATTTTAATATGATTCAAGTCGGATGAAATTTCTAGTCAGAGGAAAGAACTCTTGCGTATCAAGTCTAAAATCTACTTCAGTCTTGAAGGACACTTAGGCAAAACTGAGTGGAAAGACGAGGAGGACACATACAGACAGTTGAGTAAAAGTAGAGGGTTTAAAAGTGTGGAAGAAAAGAAAGAATAGTGTGACAAGTAGAATATAAGAAAAAGTGGGAATGAAAGCACTGAATGTACAAAAGCAAAATGTTTGGTATAGATAGAAATACAGAGGGGTAGGTGGAGACACGAGAAGGGGAAAATAGTTTGCGTGCTTAAAAGTTTGGTATAGAAACGACAGAGGGAGGAACAGGGACTAAATTACATTACTTAAACAAGTAGGCAAAGACAGAAATGCAGACCGAGGCAGGGTTCAGTGTTAAGGGAAGAGATTTTGTTAGTAATTTGGAGACTTACTGATTCTTTCAAGCTGTGCCACAAACCAGATCACAATTTATTATATATATACAGTATATTTATTTATTTTTATTTTATTTTTTCACAAAACTATAGCTGTTAGTCTTTAATAATGGTTCATTAATATTCATGCAATTAGCTCACTTTCATTGAGTTGATGCAGGACCTTTGATCTTGATTGTACATGTAGTCTGTTTCTTGGCATTGCTTGGAGGAATCGGTATCCTTCAATATGTTTACGTTGTATACAGTAAGCCTTCATTATATACTGAAGTTTAGGGTAGTGCATTGTACGATTCCGAGCAGATAAAGGGGAAACATTGCCTCAGCTGCTGCACATACACAGTGGGTGCCAGAAAAGAAACTCTTTTTAACTGTCTGTCATTTCCTTCTTTTTCCTTCACACTCTCACTCCCTTCTCTCCATCTCCTTTGTGGTAGTGTCTTTCTGGCCTAGCACAGTATTCTTTCCTCCCCTTTTACAGAATTAAACTGTAGAGAGATGGAGACAGTGTTTCCTTTCATGTGCTCTGAATTGTACCTTGTGTAATTAATCTGTGGACAGAGAGTTTTTGTATACAACAGTTTAGAAGAGAAAGACACAAATTTTCCTTGGCATGCAATAAGACTTCATCATCTTGGTCTCGTACCCACATCAGGACAGTCAGTTTGCTAGTAAAATCCCAACACATATACACATACAGAGGGAGATGTATGTATGGTACATTCTGTGTGTACAAGTGAAACCGTGTATGTGGAAGCCGTGTATAACGAGGGTTTCCCGTATCCCCTTGATTTTTAAACTTCCCGAAGGCATGTCATTTAAAAAAAACAAAAAAAAACAATGGCCTTGCATACAGACAGCAAAGGCAGACTTAAGTAAGGCATGACGTAATAGATGGGGGGAGATTTTAATCAAGGAGGTAAGGTCTTGTTGATGAAGATATGGAGGCAAATGATTCCTCCAAACAGTGCTGACATCCAGACAGCATCAGTTGAGTTGATCTGTTTGTTGGCACAATATGAATGAATCAGGAGCACCAGATTCACCAATAACACCCCTTTGATTAATGCAGGTTTAGATAGAATAGGAAACTATATATATTCACATAGAAGTTAATTAGCCACAACCCTGTACTGCAGTATTTTAAGGTTAGGTTAGGTAAATGAAGTTACATATTATTAAGCTACTGGAGCAAAATAATGAAGTTAGGTAAGATCACACTAGCTAAAATAGGAGTTGAATAGGTATGGTAGTGTAGAAGAGGGAATTTTTACAGGCAAATAAAAGCAAAGCAATAATTACTGTATTTTTGACGAAGAATATAGCAGAAGAAGGAAGATTTGTAGTGAAAGAGTAAAGCAGGCTCGTATATTCATAGAGTGAGGTACGAGAGACCTTATTGTGGCAGGAGTTAAAATTGGGTTGGACCAGACAAGTTGCAATAGTAAATAGAGGTGGGAGGAGGAAGTGAGAGGTTTCACGAGTTGTTGTGGGAGGGAAGAGAAAGCAAGGCATAATGTGTTGCAGGAGAGATTTATAGGAAACAAAAAGAAAAGCATGATAGGAGAGAGACTAGACTATTGTAGGATGGTAAAGACAACAGAAGCTGAAGGAATGTGAATGAATTGATTGAAATTGGATAGTACAACAGTTCAAAGTAAATACAAACTAAAGTAGTAGAAAATTACAGTCTAGCTAAAGCAGGACAGTAGAGAGACAGACGAGGCCAAAAGAAACAGGACAGTTGAGAGGGACAGATTAAATTATGAGAGAGAGTAATACAGTATATATGCTGAAAACAGGACAGTCAACAGTAGACACAGACAAGTAATAGTTGCATCTTGAATAAAAAAAGTAACAGTATTAGGAGGACAGGAGAGAAAAAATAGAACCTAGTACTGTAGAGCAAAGCAGTCATATTTAAAGTAAAAGTAGTAAGAATAGAAGGACAATTAAGTGTAGTTGGAACAAGAAAAGAAAAGAGTAGGAGAAAAATGAGAGAGACAAGCAGGTTAGAGCAAAACAATTGGCAACAATAGAGGAAAAGTGATAGAGTATAGTTGTACAGTAGTTAGATGAGCAGAGGACAGCAATGGAAAAGAGACAGGATGAAATTGGATTGTGAGAGATTACCAGCCTAGAGTAGGATAGTGGTGAGAGAGAGAGAGACAGTACCAGCTTAAAGTAGGATAGTCAGTGAACAGCAGACGCATAATAAAGAGAAAGAGTAGAGGCATTAGGAGACAATGCAGGAACAGTAGTAGTATTAAAATTAATAGTAAACAATAGGGTGATAGGAGATGAGCAAAGCAGGCTGGGAGGCAACAGAGAGAGACTCACGCCGCGCCCTCTTGTATTGTGCAACAGGCAGGAGTTTTGCGTGTGGATTGATGCCTGGCTCAATATTGTAGAGAACATGATTGGCGAGAATGAAAAGTGGCCGACGCGTCCCTACCAACTACCGCGCCCCACAGGCTCCCAGCAGTCCGTCTGGTTAGTACCGGGGTGAGGGCTGGGTGGGGTGGTGGGAGGGGTGGGGAAGAGTGGGGTGTGAGGGGGGAATACCCACCCCCCAAAAAAAGAAACCAAGGTGCCAGCCTCCCTCAACCATTTACCCCCCACCCACAGCCACCTCTTGTGAATTATTCAGTTTTTATTTTTTTGTTTCATGGAAAGTGTTTGTAGAGGAGTGGTCTGGGCTGCTGAAGGCTATATATATTTTTTTCTTTTCTTTTTTCTTTACGGAAGTTGCAGTTCCTAGCAGATGAACGAAAAGCACTGCCTTAGTTGCTGTGTGTAAACAATGGGTATCAATAGAACCCTTAATTTGTATACTAAGGTGATTATCTCTTGTATTGATATGTTTATACACTACATTACATCCCTCCCCACCATATAACACAAGAAACACATGATTAAGATAAACAGGTGATTATCCCTCATTGTGATTTGTTTATGATCAGCACTACGTATTACCCTCACCATCATATCACACAAAAAGATGTGCACAATTAGAATCAGTTGTCATCAGGTGTAGAGAGGATGAGGTAGTGTTTCCCCTTCATCTGCTCCAAACTGTACATGTCCACAGCTAGTAAAAGGCTAGATAGACTGTATAAATTCACACCCAATCAACTTGCTGATATCATAGAACCTAGTCAGTGATTGGTCAGAGCTCGTTATGTGCCTCAGCCAAGCAGACCTTAGTGTCCCTCTTTCTCCCTCATTCTATAGGGTCTTTCAGGCCTACAATGGCTTTTCTTCTCTTTTTACCTCTCCTCAGTTCAGTTCAGCCAATCAGATGCAAGGGTGTAATGATGTCAGTGGTGGACATTTTTTACCTTCAGTCAGGAAAAAAAATGAACTAGTTGGTGGTCATCCTGATCACATCCTCTGCCATTCATCACCATTGCCATCCTTTCCAATCCCATTCCATGCTAAACCATGCCATTCTGTTCCGTCATATACAGTACTGTACTGTAGTTAGCATTATACATTTTTTATATTTTTTTAAATTATTATTTGTGGTCCATCTTTACAACCTCCATCCATCCTTACTTCATCATTGCCATCCTTTCCTATCCCCCCTAAAGTTAGTCCACATCCCATTCAATGCACACTTGTATTTGTAAATACTTATATCATCCTGGGAATTAACTTGACAGCAGGTGTCCGGCACTGTCTGATTCCTCTTCAACTACACGTCTCACTCCCTACAAACACTATGATGTAATGTACACTTGTACAAAACATAAAAACAGTACCATGCCATATACTGTACTGTATATTTTAAAAGTCGGATGCTGGAAAGTTGAAAGCTACTCATTCCTCCAAACTGTACTGAAAATAGACTGTCTAAACTAAGATATTCAGTCTGTTTCTTGGTGTAGTATAGAGGCATCAGTAACCTTCAGTAGGCCGACAATATTCAATTAGGGGCGTAGATTTTTGTGGGCAGATTGAAGTGCTGTTGATTTTTCCATATTATGCCGCAAAACAAAATTCTTCTCGTACAATGAAGTCATTTAGTTTCCTGGCGTGGTTTGGAGAAGTTACCAGCACTCCAATTTGAATATGAGAGACTATCACCTTGAATATTTCACCTCCTATGCCCATGGACTTTAGTGTTAAAGAAAGTGGTATAGTAGTTGGTACGTATGCATGTTGTATTCCCAGTGTTTCGTACAGTATTATTCTTAGCTTATAACTAACTGTGGCGGAGGATTTTATTGGTTGGTTATTGGGAAGCTCTTTTGTGGCACAGTCATTCTGCTTTCCATCCCTCCATTTCATTCGTTCATCCATCTACTGTATATCCATCCTTTCATTTGTTCGTTCATCCGTCCATCCATCCATCCTTCCTGGTGGTGTGTGCGTGGGTGAGTGAGGCAGCCCCCTCCCTCCCTCCCCCTCCCCCCATAGTCCTATACTGAAACCCAAAACTGAAACTCATTGGTAAATTAGAGAATAAATTAATCAATAAACAATTTTATTCCTTCAGGCATTAATTAATTGACAAAAATGAATGCATGTGACAAAATTTCTAGATTATCCTGTGTCTAAGAGCTATAGGTAATTACTGAGTGATTAGATTCCATAGAGAACAATATTGTAAGGTGGTAAGATGCTCTCGTCAGTAGATTAGAAGCCACTGATTTCTTCACCAAACTGTTCCACAAGACAAATCACCTACTGTATATTGAGGTACAGTAGTTTTTTCCTTGGCACAGTTTCAAGGCATCAGTGTCCTCTAATTCACAAACAACAGCAGATAAGATCATTCATTGACTTCATTTTGTAAAGTTCATAATTCTGGTAAATACATGTATGTGCAACTTATGTGGTAGATGAGAAGGGAATTCATATAGGTGTGTATTATCATGGACAAAAATATCACACACCCTTCCTAACTGAGAGACTTGATTTGAGCTGGTAACACTGTTGATCTCACCTTCTCTCCTTTTTTCAAGTCATGTGGGACTTGCGAGAGAGAGAGGAGGTGATATTAACTATATAGCCAGCTCAAATCATGTCACTCAGTCAGGAAGGGGGCACGATAAATTTGTCAACGATAGTACATATATTGTACATAGAATAATATGTTATATACACAGTGTGAGATTTAAGCACTGGTCTCCAACATAAATACCACAGATATACTGTACATTGCTGAACGGTGCCTACACAAAGTACTCATGACATGATAACACATAGTGTATTTGAGAAAAGTCACCGACTACATGACAAGGATGACAGTATGATGGCTACAGTACTTGGACATTAACACAGAACCATCAAATTGGTCATTGTTATCTTGTAGCCATTGACTTTTCTTCTTACTTTAGGCTCCCTGTACATTGTTCATTACCACATCCATGTATCCCACCTTCAGAATACATTTTGTAGGCACTGTATTATACTTTCCTCTACTATTTCCTGTACTCTGATACCTTTCTGCTGTACATTATTTCTCTCTAAACTGTACAAAAACCTAGTTCTGACAACTCGTTCTTCCTTCCTTGCAGCTTTCCCTTTTGTTTCCTTCCTCTTCTTCCCCTTCTTTCCTCTCCTGCCCAACCTTCATACCTCTGTCTCTTGCTGCTCTATTCTGTAACTTTCCTCGTTAAGGTCATTCCATTTGTACCAAGAGAGCCTGATGGAACAGTAGCTGGTCATGCTCGTCATTTTGGTGTTTATGTTTCTTACTCCTGCTAGTGACTCTGAAAGATACTGATATTTGTAGGACTTGTTCAATGGAGTGTTCAGCATAAGCACCAATATGCCACCATGACCAGCCTTTTATTTCTCCAACCAGCCACAGACTAAGCATTTGTCTCACGTGTATTTATGCTGGGTGATAACACTGCAAATACTAGTATAGTATATTGTCTAAAAAGAAATGCTAAGTTTAGGAAATAAGGTACCACATAATCAGCTGAATTATCACCGACACAAAATAACCGATGATATAAGGGTAACATAAAATGAAAAACATGGATTTGATGACATAGATGGCAAGCTTGCACAATGGCTCTGTATATTGAAGGGAATTACTATCCCTGAATAGTTGTACAGATGACTAGTCCATATTCAGACAATGTCAGTACACAAGCCTCTTGAAGATAGGAAGGTCATAAGTTAAGGGGAATATAGAGGACAAGAGGTCATTCTATACTTTAGCAATTGAGATGAAGAACAAATTTTCATGACACGTTAGTCTGGGAGTGGATAGGCTTGCACAATAGATAATACTGTAATTGCTAAATGAATGCATAAAGTTAGTTTTAGTTTAATCACACCAGAAACTAACACTGCTCTGAATTTTTTTTATAATGTTTGCTATTCAGTAAAATGTTGATACAGTACTTATTTGATTCTTCCCCAGTCAAGCTGATAAGCTAAGTACCAATAATATACATACAGTACAGGAAGGCAACATTCAATTGTACTGTATTCATTTATAGAATATAGTACCTTAATTAAGTTAAAGTATTTGCTTGAGCAACCCTGTATAATGTAGTCTGCTTTGCATATACATCACAGTACAGTATTTGCTTTTTTCTTTATTCAGTACTGTATATGGAATGAATTTTGATCTTTTTAATTTATATCTATGCAATCATAAATGATGCCTTTGCATACATTAAACTTTTAGGTATGTACTGTAGTGCAAATATTTTAGTAAAAACATTTTATATACATAGGCAATGCATTATTATTGTGCTGTAGATCCCAGAATTCTTTTGATGCTCGTTTTTTTAATAAGTTACATTCACATCATGTCTCTTTTGGCATGATTTTTTGCTTTCAATTTCCCTTTCTATTTTTGACAAATGAATTTTTTTTTTTAAATTTTTCCAACATGTTTCATCCACTTCCGATGCAAAAGTTAATATGATGTAAAGATTTGAGACTCATTTTTCACATCCAGTTGACTGACAAACACCACAAACAGTAGCAAGTTTATAGGGATTGAGGGCTAACGTTACATTTATTCGTAGTCAACATATAAGCACATAACGAAAAGCGACTGAACACTAGTGACTGGATTGTATTCTGTGATGATCTTGTTAGAAAAACTGTGTGTGTACAGGCAGGTAGTATCTACAGTATTGTTGGCCCTTAGACATTGTGTGTGATGGAACATTTGCAAACAAATAGTCAATTTCTCCATATAGAATCAAGTTCAGCTGTCCCTCCTTACACTCTATTGCATTCTATTCCTTCATGTTTGCTGTCTCTTCTCCCACTTCCTTCAGGGTCTTACAGGCCTAGTGAAGTTTTCTTTCTTCCTCTTCAGTTCATATATCCCAGAAAAAAGTGTCGAATCAGTGAAAAAAAAAAAAATTCTGATCCTGTTATTTTTGTCTCAGGGTTGAATATTATTAGATAGAGCTGAGACTTGTAACACAAACTGGCTGAGTAGTAAGGACTTAAAGGGGTGTATTTCATATTGGAGAAATGATGAGCTACTGATTCCTCCACAGCACAGTACTGTATGTTATAAAACAGATTCCATGCTTGTATATTTAAGGTATCTGTTTCCTGGCATAGTATTTAGGAATCAGTTGCTCTCTAAGACACCCAAGAGAAACGGTCCTCCTTAAGATTTAAAATAACATGTCAGGTCTTGGTCAGTCAGTGTGGGTTTAAGATCCTATGGCTCTGTCTGTGTAAGAATAGTGTACTGTATTCCTGGGCTACATAGCTAATGACCGCATCTGTATAAAATCATACACTGGGCACCATTGAGTAGCCCGGAACTTCATACGTATTGCCCTCGAAAGGAGAATGAATATGTGTGGCTGTATTCACTACGACAATACACTTTTGTCTTTAAGAAGTGGACAACAAATGATTCCCTTAAACTTTACCACCAGACAACTCGATTACTCTAATATGTACTGATGTACTATAATCTGTTTTCTGGAGTGGCTTAGGGAAATCATTAGCCTTCTATTTTGGACATAAGAGACTTCCTCATTAATGGACCTACTTATTCCTCCAAACTGGACCACAAATAAAAAACGGAGGAAATGTGTTCCTTGAGACAGTTTAAAGGAATTGGTAGCTTCTGATTTTCCAATAAAAACATGAGCTCATAAGTATTGATTTACAGGCATTCTACAGGATTGCACTTAATGTGTGTCAATAATACTCGTAGAATTAGTAATTTATAATATTAATGTTATAATTACAGGTTAACTGGCCCCTTACATAAGTAAATGAACCCTATTAACTTTACATTACTGTATATAGATACTACAGTATTTTTAATATTGAATAAAAATCTTCTACCGGTACTGAAATTCTCTAGTAAGAATTGGACATACACTGGTCAAACTGTGTTTGAAGTATCAAGAGGTTTTGTGAAGGGCTTCATTTACATGATTAAAAACCCTGTAACCCTGTCTCATGGTTTACTTTTCTTAACCATACTTAATCTTCATATCTGATCTCAGTACAGTACACCACATGTCAGATTTCCCAGTTATTACAAACCTACACACATTGTGAATGTGATTGGGGACTCTGGTGTGTGTGTGTGTTGTCAAGGTCACATATTAGGAATGGGTGGGGTTAAAATACTTTATTTATAAATTTAGTGGTCTTGACATACTTGTCACATTTTTCTTGTTTATGGGACAGGCATTATTTTGTCCGGCAGAACCTTATGAAACATACAACTTCAAATTATTTTCTTGTGAATGTACATTAAATTTTATCTGAAATCTGATTAATGTTTTAACATTTTGATGACTTTTCCCCTCCCTAGAGCTCCCTAACACAAGTTTAAGTGATAATTTTGTTGATATTGCAAATAATATAGTCCTTGGTAATAATATTGTAGAACCTTTGTATTTAATTAGGTTTCATTTTAAAATATCAGTACTGTAACTGAATTCATGAATTAATATTGAATTTACAGACGGGTACTGTATGAGGTGCAGTGCTTGCTAATATACTTCAGTCAGCCTTTTATTTTTTGAATGTTGGAATGCTTAAAACTAATCCAATCATGATCCTTTCAATAAGTACAGTATATAAAAAGATGGTTGAATAGTTTAAGATGCATTAGCTACTAAAGGTTATGTATAAGGAAAATCATCGGCTTTATGATAACAATGACTGGTACAATGGCTTCAGTCTTAAAATGGAGCTTTCTTACCATTCATTATTATATTTATTGTATCTTTTCATAGAGTTGACAGTACAGCCAGTATTGTGGTTAGTCACTGTCCTACAAGGTAATGATATCTGATGTGAATATTTATCATTACCTACAGAAAACAATATATGTATGTATTGCCCATGACCTTTCTTGAATATTGAATACATTAGTGTGTTGCAGGGAGCACATGACAGTAATTGGTGCAAGGCTCCTTAGATCACAAAAGGAGCCTCTGTACCACCTTATCCTCCCCATGACTTATTTTAGTATACATTGATAACTAATGTTGTGTGTGTGTGGCAGGGAGAAGAGGACTTCGGTGGTGGACGCACTGGTCAGCTCTCCCTGCAAAGTGAAGGTGGAGGTGTTGCCCCCACCTCCCCCAGCACCTTCCTCCAGCCCCGCCATGGCTCTACCGCCCTCGCGTCTGAGTCGGTGACCCAGCGTTTGGCCGCTCACGTGGTGGCGGCGACAACTGGGACGGACCAAGTGGAGGAGCCTTCGTCGGGCCAAGACATGGAGCAGCTAGACCCCCTCGTACCAGCCACAGGAGGAGGAGGAGGAGGAGGGGTTAGTGCAGGACGAGAGCGACACCCATCACATGCCTCCAGCCTTTCCTCCAGTAGTTCTGAGGAGCGGTTGAGTGGGCCCAGCACATCCCCACGCAACTTTTGGGAGCGGCGGGCTAAGACCAAGCCGGCTATTGGGGCTCCAGACCTGGTGATGGACCTGCCTGTGACCCCACTGTCCTCTTCACCCCGAGAGCAGGGTGGGGTATCCCCGAGATCCCGACGTGTACCGAGGCGAGGTAGTCCGGGGTATGACAGCTCCTCTTCATCTGGTGCGTCAACACCCCGGACCACCTCCCCGGACATGACGGGGGGCGAAGTGTTTGCTAAGCAGAGCCAAAGTACCCTCAAGAAAACACCTGCTGCACCCCGCCCTGGCTCTGCTCTTAGCTCTGATGCTCAGACACAAACAGTGGTGCCACTCAAGGTAGGTCTAACCTCAGGTGTGGCCCCAACTCGCCCTGACGACACCGAGCTCCACATTACGGAGGCGGAGGAGGTCGGTGGAGCGGGGGTGTCCGGAGTTGTGCGGACCCTGGACACTGTCATGCAGCAGCTGGACTCTGAGATGCGTGCCGACCGCTCCGTCTCCGGGGAGGGGCGGGTATCGAGCAGGGAGGTGAGGGTGGAGGTGCGGGCAGCAGCTGACCGTGATAGCAGTGTGGCGGCTACACCATCCACACCAAAGCTAACAGCCAGATACCTGCAGGCAGTGGCAGCCTCAACTGGGACTTCACCGGGGATCAAGCCGGCAGTCAGAGTCAAACCCTCAGTGCTCAAAAAGCCTGCCCTCACCCCCGCCTCACCTGAACCCGAGCATTCCAAGTGAGATGTTTGGTTTGGTGGAAGTTTCCCTTTGTTCCGTTCCCTCAACACACTTCACAGATGGCATCAGATACCCGATGGAATTGCAAGTACCGTGGCAGTACACTACTTTTGATTGTGGTGGTGTTGATATTTGGCAACTATCACATAAACATCACAAACCTGATTGCAAGTTTCTCCACCTAGATTGATTACCTACAAATATAGTCGTGAGAGACATTGTTGTCATCGTGTGTATGTATATAAGCAACACTGAGATGCAACCACTTATTGAGAAACCAATTGCCAGATGATAATACTACTGCAATTTACAGTAGTATATTGCAATGATACTTTCAATGTGCATCTAAAGAGAAGAGAACATGCCCAGCTCAAGTCAGATAAAGCTTCTCTTATGCCAGTACCATTACACATGTGAATAGATATGCAAGTATAACAGTGTTCAATACATAATAATACAAGTGTGTACTATATAATATAATCCAGTATTTACTATTACATGGGAAACATTTAAACTAAAATGATATAAGATAGTTTACCTGTGGAAACTATAAACTGATGGAAATACAGTATATACAGTTCTGAGACTATACTATGATAAAGGTTCAGAGTGATTAAACCCTTGAGGTAAGAATGAAAAATGATGTGAATATTTATATTTTGTCCTGAAGGATATGTTGTAGGTACAGTACAGTACAGTATAGTAGAACAGAAGAAGATTTCCTGGTGAAAAGATTTACAACCTCTCATTGATCAAGTTGTATCTGGTGGCTATACATTCCACCCAAGAAGTGATTTCAGTTCATCTTTAAGTATTCACTAGGCAAGAATGTAAATACTAGATAATGTAATGTGTGTGTGGCAGTATGGAGTGACCGGAACAATTTGAACACGTGATATCACTTCTTGGGGTGGCTGCTCATTGGTGTCTGTGAGAACCATAAATTGAGAATGATATTCTTGTGCCCTGTAATAATTGTTTCAACGTAATTAGTCAGATCTGTTAATATAATAAGGCTGCAAAGTATTTGGAGGAAACTTAATATAGAATTTAATATTAAGTTAAATTGTTTGTTTTTGTGAAACGTACTGTATACCATGAAACGCTTATCATAAATTATAATACTTAAGACATATTTAAATACAGTACTGAAATATTGGAAAGTACAGCAAGTATCAAATTGTATTAAGACAACCTGATGTGGGAAAATACTTTTAATTACAGAATTAATTATGTATAGATAATTATCTCCCTGGGCCTTAATAGTGGAGTTTGATAGTCAAGGTATTCTAAATTTGTTAAATTTTTAATAAAGCCTATATATTTGGGGTACAGTACTGAAATTAGGATTTAAAAACTATTTCCTTGGATTTATTGTAGGTGTGTGACAGGAAAGAAAGAACTGCTATTTTATAACGAACCACAATATTATATTTGTACAATGTGACAATCTTGAGTCTTCTAAAGGTCATAGTATGGTGCGTACTAATTCATTTTTACTTGACAAAAATGCATGGGTTCCTCCTAGTCTTAGGTAAATACATAGTACACCCCATGGATTAAGATTAGATCATACATTTACATACAGTATACAGTACCTAATTATCTATATTATAAAAATACTCAACAACAGAAAACCAGTATTCAAAGTCTGAAATTAGCTTACAGGAACTGGTGCTTTTTTGACGAGTTAAAAAATAGAAAACGCACTTTAGGCAATTTCTAGTTTTGGGGGGTAAGTGTTTTCATATTGGGTGAGTCCTGTCAGTCAGCTCCTTGATTGTACACACGTTGGCAGTGATGGACAATGTTTGTGCCTCATGGTGGACCTGTAAACAATGGTGAGTGAGGGAGGGTCGTATTCCTAGTCAAACCTGAAGGATTAGATACTACTAAACTTGTTGATCCCCTAGGCAGATACAGTACACCTCTTTGTTTTTTTTTGTTTTTTTTTACCTAGCAAACCAATGATATGCCTTGAAAATATTAGTACATAAAATTCGAACCAATGGTGGTGGTGTTTTGGGCGATTAAAAACCAACCTGGCTCCAGTGACTGGGAATACGGCCAAGAGTGGCATTGTTGTACTTGTGTGTGTTTGCAAGGAAGTGTCACTGAGATGCAACCACTTTTTTTATTGCTTCACTTACTCTCGGGGATCAATATATTTTTTCCGTGAATAAATGGTAGATGAGGAAGGCAAAGAGTTGTGTGCTTTAGATGTACACTGTGGCTTAACCCTTGACTGATGGAGGGTTTTCTGTGGTACTTTATTACCATCTGGCATTAGTCCAAGTATGTTAATCTATGACTTAAGCCAGTGTTTATGGGTTAACTTATAGTTATAAATAACCTTTGGATGCCAGTAGTGCTTCCCTCTATCTAGAAAACAATGTTGTCTGGTAGAAGTTGGAGAAGAATGTGATAGCCGTCAACCACTGTTTATGGGTCTGGTATTAGTTATTGGAATTATTAAGGAAGGGAAGGAAAGGAAACCAGTAAAAAGGAAAGGTGGAATTGCAGTGTTAAGTGTAAAGGTAGAAATGTGACGTTTCATGCTAACTTATTGCTCAAAGTTTGGGTGCAAGTGCAAGGAACTGATTCTTCCAATGTGTGTGTGTTTCACCATTTTTTTTCTAATAATCTGTATATACATAGGCAGTATTGATTGTGTGTGATGCCTTTTGGACGTGGGAGATGGCCCAGTTCCAAGATTGTGTTGTTGCAAGGCATTGAGAAAGAGGCTATTACAGTACAGTATATTCTTTTGTAGGACAGAACAAAGCAAGTTCAATCTGGATTGCGGTATATATACGTACATATATATATATATATATTTAAGTGTTTATACTGATCATAGTAAGGCAGTACAATGACCAGATGTGACATCAGTACAGTATTAGGTCTTATATCATGGAGTGGACTGCAGATGTAATGATGTAAATTCAGTGTGATGTATTTTTCTGTGCATTTAATAGGTGGTGGTGGTGATGGTCAGGTATGTACAGTCATGGATGGAAATTCCCTTATGCCTACCCAACTGTAAACTCGGATAGTATATACAGTAGGTCTTGGCACCGGGAATTTATGTGGTCGCATGTGTGTTTATATGAATAGACAAAATAGTATGCATTTGTTTGACCCACTCACACTTGCAGCAAAATCTGCTTGGGATAACAGAGAGCATAGGTTGATACAAAACTGTTTAGTACTTGTGCATTTGTCAGCAGAAATTTTCTTCAACTTTACATGTATAATTTGATTTAAACCTTGATTGACTGGGTTAATACTAGGCAGGCATCAGTAAAATGTCTGGAATTGGTACTAAATATATTATGCACAACCTAGGCTGCTTTTAATGGGGTAATTATTAAAAATGTCTTTATCCAGGGAATAATGGATAAATCATGAGCTGTTGTTTGTGATGTGATGCTATAACACTTCTTAAGGAAAAATTCTCATTTATCTATTTTATATAGCTAGCTAATTACATACAATATTTGATGGGATACACAGTAGTCTTATTAAACTGTAACAATATCAGTACATTAAATTTTATCGGGCTCATACATGCATGTAAACATGAAGCAAATTTATGCTGTCAATTGTACAATTCTGATAGCACACATGTACACACACACAAACAGACCTAGTCACTCCTTCCCTCTCAAGAAAAATTAGAATGAGGTGAAGTCAATAATAATTGCTTGGAATTCTAATCCTGCCGGCCACCTTGACAATGGACTGAAACTTAAGCAGTGCAGTTTTGTATATAATTTCTTTGGTGATTCAAACAGTGAAAGGTGCAGGAAATGTTCCATAGTTGATAAAACACAACCAGAAGAGGTTATGTATATTTGTTGCAGATACAGAAAAGGAAATCCATGTTTGTTGCAGAATGGTAAAGATGAATTTGTATGTGCTGCAGTCATTGAAAACGAGTGATTCTTTGTACAGTGTTTGATTGTGAGCCAGTAATATTGAGTATAGTGTTGTTTCTGGCTGCAGGATTCCAGTTAGCTCAGTGTTGTATCCCTTTAGAAATGTGTATGACATGGAGGCCAATTTACAGTGTACGGAGAGCCTGGCCACAGTGTAAGGTAATGGGTTTGTGAGTATACTGCTGTAGAAGATTCAATAAGGGGTCTGTGATGTACTGATTTCACCAGACTGTGCCATGAAACAGATTCCCTCTATTATGGGTGCTGTTTTGTGGCAGAGTCTGGAGGAATTACAAGAGAGCTTTTTGAAGAGGTCCAGTTACCACGATTTCACACTCAGATCTGAGGCCTGAATAAATAAATAATAATAATAGTTGCTGAATACAGTATACCCAGCCACTATGAAACAGGTAAAACATGAGTCTATTTTGTCATTGCTTCGTACAGCCTTCTCAGTCCTACAAACTGTTTTCCAGAGGTATGGAGGACACCCAAAATTCTAAACATACCATATCTGACCATAGAATATAGGGGGAAGGAAAGAGGTGGTGGTATAAAAAACCCGTTACTTAAGTCTGGATATCTGCGGTGACTGGACATCTACAAAAGGCTCGGTTCAGTGTGTCAGTTGTTAGAGAGATGTGTGCATTTATTCCTTGGCAGTGACAGACAGTACTGATCATGAATGGTGCTCTAATCAGCTTCGCATAAACATAATGTCCTGTAAGTGTTGCTGCTGAAAATAATTGTTGTGAGTGAGAGAGGACTCCAGCTACTTGAGAGAATAGCAAAAGAAAATACAATAGCACTAAAGATTCAAGTTAATGCATCACTGCCAAAAAAGGCAAACTGCGCACAAAAATCAAGTGTTACTGAAAATAGTGTTGAGAACTTTGATGCCTCAGTGCAGCACCCTGAGACATACTGTACTGTGCACAAACACATCATAACTAGGTGTTGCTGAAAATAGGTGTTGATGACTTGTATGAATGACATGACACCAGAACAACAACACCATCATGGCAACAGGACTTGAAAAACTAGCATATACCTTTCCTGTACATAACTCGATGTGGCAACAGTTATTAAGAATTGCCGGCGAGTGAACACGTGACTGTTTGTTTTTAATTTTATTCTGTGTGAAAAATGATGATGCAGACCCAGTCAATGAGAAATAGAAAAAAAAAAAGATACAAAAAAAAATATCACCCACTCCAGAAAAAAAAAATTACTGCTTTGTTACACTGAGCTTATTACAAGAATTCCAAGGATACGTGTTGACCCTCAACCCCACCTCATCATCCACAGGCATACCAAACAACATATGAATTTTAAGTTGTAAGGAACAATTTATTTTTTTCCATTTTTAGTTTCTAGTTTCAAAGCATGAAGCACAATTATGTGATACATGATAAAGGACCAATCTGTTAAGTGCTTATTTTCCTATACAGATCCATACATACATACATACCATAGTGGCGGCAGAAATGTGTTTTAATTCTCACGGTACCCCCTCATGGAGACTGTTTATCCTTAGGGGGTCAGTAAGTGGATGGTTGGAGATTTGATCTGATATACTGTGTCCCGAATCCCAGTTTTCTATTACTGGTACACACTCACAGGATATAATTTCTGCACACCCTTGACAGGGAAGTGGAGATAAACACAAGCTCTCATTTTTGTACAGAGGTTTCTGTGTCGCTTTATGAAGGTACGAACTAACACTGAGGACATCAGTGTATTTGTACATACAGTATGTTGTCGTCATGTCTGTGTGTTAGTACATCAACACACTGAGACCTCAGCAAGTGTTATGACTACTTCATTGAAAGTTCAGTAATGTAGTCATCATGCCAGTCACTGTTACTGGCCATTAATTAACCTTCCTGCTGCGTAAGGGCCTAAAACAGAATGCTTGCTGTGTTTCCATCCCCTTGAGTGGGCAGAAATTAGGACTCTTGAAGGTACCTCCATCAGTATCCTTTGTACCCTACTACCCCCTCCGATCCCTCAATTGAATCCCTTATCCTTTATTGTAATTATATGTATTATTCTTGTTCAAAAGTGTAATTTTCTCTGACACAAGGGCACAGGTCTGGATATTGTGTGTGTGTGTGAGAGAGATGGTTAGGTTCCAGTTGTGTAAATTAACGATGGATGCATTTGATTATAAATTTTGATCAAAGCAATGGATGTGTTTGATTGTAAATGTTGACTAAGAAGTGGAATTAGAGTGTGTATGTACTGTAGTGGTGAGGGCCGTACAAAATAAAAGTCATGAGCTAAGTGATAAATAGTGTGTAGTATTGTGGCTCCACTTCAGTGTACGTACTGTACTCGTATATAGAGCCATCATATCCATCTTCATCATTGCCTAGCCGCATGCTTTTAGTGTGTACAGCCCTTAATTTTATACTTATCTCAGGAAAAAGTAACTAGATACATATTACAGGATACATACAAGTGTGACAGCAGTATGATGCATGTGACGAAGGGATTGGTATACTGTACTAGACTACAGGTTGATTCATATATATTCCAATTTCTAAAGTTTTTGTAAACTGTTAAAAACACCATCATCCATGTTCCATAATGCCCCACTTGGGAGTATAGGGACCTGAGACAGGGCTACCATAACCAGCTAATATATAGTAAGTGATGGCATTACATGGGAAAATACATTCTGAGTACCTCACAGAGTCAATAATAGGTAAAATGAACCTGTTGATCCTTTCACTGTCACTTATTAATCACATTACAAAAGTTCACAAACTGTTAGCATGTAGGCTACATACAAGTTTATTATTGGCCCTGGGTATGTAATACCCAGAAAACAAAATAACTTTTGCTGATGGTACTCAAAACTCAAGCGTCATTAAGAATTCTTTCTGTGTTTAGTGTTGGATGTATGACCAGGTCTTCCGTGAATGATCCCAATTAATTTATACTAATTCATCTGATGAACACATGGAAAGGGTCAAAAGAAAGAAGAAATTATTTATGGTGACAGGAGAGGAAAATTTGGCAAATGTATACAGTAGTTAACTAATTATCATTTTACCAATAATATAGACTACTGTAAACATTAAATCATTGTCATATAATTGGATGATATTGTTGCATATATAGTCTAGGTACTGACATGATAAAGTGAAATGATGAGTCCAAGATAACAAAAACCACACACCACCTTTCATTGAATTGACACTAGAATTACCGTAGCTGTTATTGCATTATGAGACGGAGAAAATGAAAAGATGATGATTGGTAGGCACTGCCATTCCCAGATACTGGTGTACAGCTGTGGGCATAAGTTCCGTTACATCCACCAACCTGTAAAGTTTGATTATATCTATATTGTGTTCATGTCTAACGTAGGCTTCATACCATTACCGAGGCCCAGACAAGACCATCACCAACACCCACACACGTTACAGTTTCATAATTTTGAAGGTGTGTGGATACATATGACTGCATGAATGAATATGGATGTTTTAATGTATGAACACCTCTCTAGTTTGCGTTACTGTATGATTTTCCTTCTGACCCGTTCAGCAAGATCTACTTTTACAGTTAATCGTTTACTAATGCAGAACAGGTAATACAAGGATGAGACAGAATCTATGGACACAGTTGTACCATACAAATGGAATTGAATGTACTGTATGTGTGCGTGTGTGTGTCCGTGTAGCCCGAGTGTCAGACTGTCCTGGTTTAGTTACCCCCAGAGATCTTAGGCAGGTACAGAGACCTGTCACTTGTACCGTTTTGGAATGTTTATGCTTTGGCTTCACTCTCGGTGGTGGTGTAATATAGAGACTGATATATGGAAAAATCTTAGGGATGGTGAAATATATATTATAAACGTCCCAATATATTATGCTGATAGTATAATGTAGTGATAAGGTTCTTCTGGAAAAAGAAAGTGGGTTGAATAGGGATGGAGGTGTAATGTACAGTAGTGATATTTGTAGGGTTCTAATGGAAACTGTAAGGTGAATAGAGTTGCAGAGACTTTTTATAATAAAAAAACATTAAAAATTAGTTGATGTCGTTGGGACGTGGAGTGTACAACATAAACACTAAAATGGTACAAGTGACTGTCTCTATTTCCTGGTGGTTTCTGTGTTCCCCTGTGTGTCTTTTATTTACTTTGTCCAGACCATCAGCTTGTTGTCTCAGTACTTTTTTTAAGACTGTACTTTCGTTATGAGACAACAGACTTTAAGTTGTACTATTTTACTTGCAGTGTTACAAATTAATAAATATTTTGAAAGTATGTTTTGTTTTCATCCACTGATTTTGTGCATAGTACTGTACTTGTATTATTGTCCTTACTAATTAGTAGCCATTATGATTATAGACAGTATTTATAAACTGCTTTAGCACTCTTGTGTCATTAAAATAGGTGATAAAAGTAAGTTGATGAAGTATTCAGTATTGTAAACAGAAAAGTAGCTTGAACAACCAAGAACAAACAGAAAAGTAACGAATAATAATACCCTCAACTGTATTGAAACAGAAAAGTTTGTTGAATCACTATAATTTATAAAATGGATAATGTGTTGCGACGAGTGCAAGTACTGTAACCAGTTGGTATAATAAACCAAGCCACCCAGGCCTATCATGAGAGACATTCTTAAGATTATTCTGGTTGTGTTCCTTCTACTGTAGTTAAATTTCCCTCATACAGTACTGAGTCAAGTTCAATTTACTAACTAAAGGAAATAATAGGGGGTTATTGTTTACGGTGATGGTACAGTCGGTAACAAAAGTCGTGTCACCTCACTTAATTAGCGTTTCTTGAAGGGTAGCATAATTATAAAAGATTAACATAAGACGTATATAGGCCTACACATCCACGTGTACCATACATCATTACAATATCCAGGGGGCAATTTAAGAATATTCTCAGGTGTTTACAATTTACGAATTTGTGAAGCGTCCATGCTGTACAGTCGGTAACAAAAGTCGTGTCGCCACATCTGCCAAGTCATGAAGTAGGCTATTCCTGTTTGGAAATAATAAGCTTCACAGACTCGTAAACTGAAAACTAGAGAAGAATATTAGTTCGCCCACCTGGATATTGTAATTCTGAATGGTGAATGTGTTTGTTTGATTATAATTATGTGAGGCGACACGACTTTTGCCGCCGACTGTACTTCATGGCAGATGTGGCGACATGGCTTTTGCCGTCGACTGTACATTTTGGCACTTGTCGATCGGAGCAGTCATTCCCTTTCAAAACTCAGCAAATACAGTAGCGAAAAATGTCTAAGGTTTGATCCATATATATAATCCTGATGGAAATTCAAACAAATGTCAAGAGTTTCCCTCTAAAAAAAAACTGAGGCCTGAGCAAACCCCCTTTTGGGAGACGCTTTCCCTCTAACACGGACTCTACGATGGTCGTACTCCATTTTCGTTTTTTTCTCAAATGATCCACATCGCAAAAGAAAATTGTATGGAGATGAAAAAATAGAACGTAAAATTTTGCACAATATTGTATCTATGCAACTTTGACGTAATTTTCATGGCTTTTGTATAAACAATTAAGGAACTAATAGAAACACGCTCCCTACCGAAAATGAAAACTAATTGCACATTGGAATAACATACATAATTATGAAATCATAACATATATATGATATAATTTGCATTATAAAGGTAAGCTGCACTACCTGAATTCTTCAGTTACGAATTGTCCTCTGTTCCTTTACATTTGATGAGGAAGATAGAAAAATATGCTTTCTATAATAATTAAGATCTTCTATGAAGTAAAAGAGGTAATAATTCCTAAATCAGGAGTAAAGTATACCGTAGATGGAGGAAATATTGAATTTATTGTGTTTCTCTTGTAAAATTAAAGGAATTAATTGGGCCTGCAGGGGATATGCTACAACCCTGAAAATAACCCACTATGATAGTGTTGTAATTCGTGGGTGGTGTGGAAATGAGTTTACATTTTATTGCTAACATTAACTGTTTATGGCCAAGTGGCAAAGATACGGTACAGTGTTATGCAGGATTTTACGTTTTATTTTTTCATCTCTATATAATTTTCATGTGCGATGCACCATTTCTGAGATCAAACTGAAAATGTAGTTAAGAAATACCGTTTGTGGAGGGTTAGGTCCTACTCCCTAAAGAGGTTCATTTAATCTTTGTCTGGATTCCCCACCAGGATTATCTGTGCCAAAATTTAATATGTTTATCATTTTTTACGCTGAAAATGCTAATATAACTGGACTACAGGCCTAGGGCGGTAAATATCTCATATAATTTTTACCTCATCTAAACTAATAGATTTTTATAATTAATAGTGAGGGACCTGTACACTGGGAGTCAATAATTCAGTTTTGAACGGAGACATTTACAACGTGAATCTACGAACTCTCATCCCACTCCTTCCGAATCACTTCAGTTGGTAGATTTTTCACATTGTGCTTAGGATCAGGAGATAATTATTGACCGCTAGTAAACACATCCCATCTGATTAAGGGAAGAGTCACTTGTTGGTAAATTAGAAGGATACTGATTCATCTAACAACCACAAAACATATGAAACAGACACACCTAAAACACCTCATTGAGTATAGGGTATAAGATAAGATAAGACGTTGTGATGAGAGGTGAGTCCTTTTCTATGTTTGATTAGGGGCCCGGTTGATGTGTGTCTGTTTCATGTGTCTGTAGCTGTACTAATGAAGGATCTGTCTCAAGGTATAGTTTGTTTGGAGGAATCAGACCCTCCAGTTCACCAACAATCGAATATTCCCTTAAAGGGTTGTCTGTTGTGTGTGAATCAGAAGGCTACTTACTGATTCCTCCAATTTATGCTACGAAACAGAGTTGTATATATTAGGAGAGCCTGTAGGAATAAGTAGCCCTCTATTAGGCCCATAACAGGAGGTCCAACACCTTACAAAAAGCGGAACAGGAAGAAACATAAATTATCTTGTACGGCTAAAGTGTAGACTAACTCGATCCTTTTGGTAATGGAACAAGACAGAAATTCACGCCAGAATATAATCATCGTTAGCATATTAAAACTCTACTGGGCAGGGCAATGTATAAAATTAATACCGACGGTCTGGCAAACAAAAATTAGCGAAGCTTCCTTCTCGTGAGTGTAACCTTTCATTTTATATTGCCTATGTATTTATGAGCGATAATAGAGCAAATCCTAATGATAAAGTGTATTTTTTATGTATATATATATCCAGATGAAATTACAAATGGCTGGTTTGTTTCAATGGTAGGTTTGCAGAGCGAGAAACGTGCGAAAGAAACTATTAAGTGGCAACTGAGAGTCTGGGACGTCCTTCAGGGCATCAGCGGGTTGGTTGCCTTCCTCAAAAGTTTTTCTCCAGACTCCGAGCCGAGCTCAGTGTGCCTGAAGCCGTGTGAGTGGAAGGTTGTACGGTTGCTTCTCACCGACTGTGGTGTATGAGTGCTTGTGGGATTTGTCAGCCATTAACCAATATAACATACGACAGTGCCCATGAGAACTGTTTCCTAATGGCGTGGAAAATACATCTGAACTACTATACGAACTTAACCCCGTGGAAATATTATATATAAGGAGACACAGTGGGATGCCGTTGGTCTGAAAACGTTGGTAAGATGCTAATAATGTAACAAACAGTACTTTAGTCGTTTTTAGGTGGTGGGGGTAACTTACTCACACACACACACATGGCGTCTGTAATGTATACCAAGGTTATTATTAGAGAACAAAACCGCTCGTTTACAACACTCGCAAAGAATGACTAATTAAACATTTTTGTAGATAATAAGTAATATATGCTCTTGAATTATCCCTCCCTGACCCGATGACTGAACCTTTTGTAGCCTATATAATATACGGGGCAGGATTCACAACATAATAATCACACCGACGTAAACAGAGATATTTAATGTAGGACCCTGTGATCATGTAGCCTATGAGACTTGGTGAATTCCTCCTGACTATACCACGAAACAAGCTCCTTCTATATAGCAAGTGTTTCGTGGCGATAATTGAAGGACTCACTCATCTCCAATATTCTGACAGCATCACAGCCAGGGTCCCCTAATTAACTGTCCATCCACCAAAATAATATAGGCCTCATTCATGACTTCACAGGCATAAAATAATGAAGGCGTAAAGTTAACACCTGGTCCATGGGTGATGTTAATCCGTTAATACAGTTATATATGTATATATTTTTTTATATTTGGTAATATTAGTGTGACAGTAAATTTTGATCTTCATTGACACCCCCCCCCCCCATCCTGGATTGAGGGGTAAAACAAGTAAATAATGTTTTAAATAGTTATAATTTTTATGTTTTATAGTTAGAGCCTGACTTTACCTGACTTAACCTAACGCTAATCTGGACCAGGGCAGACTACTGGGATCCTAACCTGGACAAACATAAGAGGGGGGGATTAAACATGGTCATAATGCATTGTCTTACGTCTTGGTAATGACTTCATAAAGCAAAAACAATTACCAACCAAAATATGAAGGGAATTGGTGAATAACTTAATTTTCTATGTCTCTTCTTAGCTATTACCCTTAGGGTATTCATGGCGGAATATAAAAGACTTAATTTGGTTATCTGTAGATATAAATATATATATTATAATAAGTCATATCTTGTGGAAAAATTCGGCGTGAAATAGTGGCAGTTTGACGTTTTTCATCGCAACTAGAAGTGTCAGCGATCCTACATCTTATTATCTATTATAGCCAATACATTATAAGAGTATAATCGTACCGTGAGGAGAGAAGCACATCAGGGATAGTGTAGATCCAGTTCTTGAAGTGATCGTGAACTGATAAGGATTACAAAATACCTTAACACGAAAATATTAATAGACTTCGAGTATTGCTATGTATTGCAAAGATTTGTCTGGATATATATATGAATTTTTTTTTTGCCAGTTATTTGTTATAATTTTATAGCCAAAACATAATGATAATGTGTGTGATTATGAAGCCGTTGACCTAGGCTATTTATTAACTAAGGGGTTTGGAAGAAAATATCAACCACCAGAGCGAAAAGGGAACAAATATTATCCTACCATAATAAACTTAATATTTCTTTCTGACTAATTTTATCTTTTATGGTATACATTAACTTTTTCAGAGCAACGATAGTTTTTATATGTTTTTATTATTCTGAATAACTAGATGATCAATATATACCTGTAAAATAAAGTGATGCAGCATTACCATAGCAAGCTTTACTCTCGTAGTACTAACACAAATAGTTGATGTTGCCAACAGGAAAATAACCACCAAAAGTCCCACCTTCACGAGTAATAATAAGGACGGCAAACACAGGATATTTATTGTGGCGCAAATATATTAAATTAGTCTTTATACAATACCGATTCTAACCAAAGGTAAATAAACTAAGGAGTCTTTCGTGTGTAATGGTAAGGACGATAAAACTAGACATTTCTCGTTTCTGCAGTAGCTTACACACACACACACACAAACACACACATCAGGTTGCTCTCATTCTGTGCTTGGCTTGTCAGTGAAAGTGGGTGGGGCACTAGGTAGGAAACTTGGCACCACCTCATCTTACCCCACCCCACCACCCCATGCACCCCTTGGCATGTGACCCCAGGGTGTGTGTGTGTTTCTGTGACCTTTCCCACTAGGGGCTGGCCAGGTCACACGTCTCCACCCTTTTGTACACACACACTCACACACACACACTTCTCGGCTAATCACTATAACAGTCCCCGAATGAAACCAACTCACCTCCTCTAAAATAGTAATATGTATTCAATCCTAGACTTGAGTTGGCTGATTGGTTGAAAATGGAGATTGTCAGTTACACAAGCATTAGGGCATTTATTTTTTGTGTAGGTCTATTTCTTTTTTATTGATATGCTTCTTTTTCCTTTTCATTGATATGCTTCTTTTTCCTTTCAGGCGAGTGTATCGGTGAGAAGCATTAAGTGAGGAGACGTATGATGATAATAATAGGTGTTGTTGAGCAGTGAATAGATCTCCCTCTGGGGCTCGTGTTTTAATTTAATTTGAATATTACTGAAAGTCTGTAATTTGCTACAATGAAAATATATAAATATAAAAATTGAAAGAATGAACTAGTGGAAAGTTGGAAAATCAAACAACGAGTGTTATTTGGGTGTTGTGAGTGCCGTGATGCCTGACAAGAAGGTCACGTGTTCAGCCTCGGTGTTGACAAGTGGAGGGAAAGAGTATTATTAGGTATTGGGACGAAATGGCCAGTGGGCGGAACGGGAGGGAGGTTCCATACAGCGGTGACCGAGATGGCATCAGGGTGTGAATGAAGAGGTCACAGTATCTGATTGTTTACACTCTATATCTGCCAGTAACCACTTCAGAATGGATGCGAGTAATGAGTTCAAGGTATTCCTCTCACCCTCCAGCAGCTCGTCCTCGAAGAAACAGCAGGGCGAGGATGGAGGGCAAGGTGGAAGCAACAGTACCAACAGCGGGGTCCGACAGAGACTCGTCCCCGTCATCAACAAAGTGTTCTCCCCGTCACACTTCATGTTGGCTCAGAGGAAGACAACGGTGTACAAGGCTGTGTCTGGGGTCTCTTTTCAGGATATAGACATTGGCGGGAAGAGGAAGCCAAGCAGCAGTGGAAGGAGAGAGAGTAGAGGCAAGAAGGATGGTGGGATCTACATGCCTGGAGGAAGCGAAGGCGAGCGGTCCCTACAGAGTACCAAGAGTGAGAGGGTCAGGTCCTTCCTTGCCTCGAGACCAGACACTAAGAAACATCACCGTCACAGCCTCGGGAGCCACCCAGAGCGTCCCTCAGCTTACTTTGCTGCAATTGAAGCCACTGAAAAGACCAGCTCAGGGCAGTCAGGGGCCAAGATGTCCCGTGGGAAGTCAGCATCCAGGTCTCGCAGTGCCAGCGCAACCGATAACCTTTACATCGAAGCGGTTAATCGCGATGTTGCCCCTGTGAAGCCCCAGAGGTCACGATCTGCCTCACGTCCAAGAAAATCTGCCTCTAAAACAGAAATTACTGCTTCTGCCGGTGTTGACGAGAAAAGTAAAGAGGAGAAAGGGAAAGAAAGGAAAGAGAAGAAGGAAGACAAGACAGATGAAAAGTGCAGCAGTGAGGAGAAACAAAGGGATAGAAAAGAAGAGAAAGAAAGGAATAGAAAGGAAGAGAAACACAGGGATAGAAAAGATGACAAACACAGGGATAGAAAGGAAGATAAATACAGGGATGGAAAGGAAGATAAACACAGGGATAAAAAGGAAGAGAAAGAAAGGAATAGAAAAGAAGAGAAACACAAGGATAAAAAGGAAGAGAAACAGTTGGAAAGTAAAAAAGAAAATATAAAAGGAGAGAGAAAGGATGACAAAAAAGAAGAAAAGGATGCAGAGAATGAGGACACCCAGGACAAACTGAATATGAACAAGGAGGAGGAGGAGGAGAAGAAGAAGGAAGAGGTAGAGCCAGAAGGAGGATATTTCAGCCTGGAGAAGGAAGACAAGGGTAGTGTTGGTGACTTAGAGGCAGACCAGTGTGTTGAGGCCATCTATGTATCCCAGGTCCTCAGATCCCCATATACCCATAACTGCTGTTGTTGCTCTCCGGAAGAAACCTGCAGCCACCACATCACAGGCCACAGCTTCCATGACTGTCAGAAATGTAGTGGTAATGACCTGGACCATCATAGTTACGAGAACTATCAGGTCATGAGGCAAGCTTCAACGAGCGACTTGGTACAAGATGACGACGATGAGGAGAACATTTATGAGACACTTCCATTCGTGGCCAACAGTCCTCTAGTGCTGACACAGAAGACAGCTCAGCAGGCTCGGCTTGGGAGACGGAGGAGACGACATACCCTGGGGGACTCCACTGATTCCATCCCCTTCATTGATGATTCTGACCATGACTCAGGAGGTGAGGAGGTGGCCATCTGGAGGTCTGAGAACACTGTCAGGAGTAGGACACTTAGCCCCACCAGAGACCAGGGTTCACAAGTAAGTCCATCCCTCACCCCAGTTCGATCTACTTGCTCCCCTGCCAGATCCTCTAGAAGTTCTGTGAGTCCTTCCAGAACTGTAAGCCCTCCACGGAGTCCTACCAATCTCTCTGTTACCAGTGGTGGAGTCACAGTTGTTACAATAACTGCAGATAATATGATGGAGATCACCAGTCACAGTGATACACCACAACACAGTTCATCACCATCGTCAACACTACAGGACACCACCAATGTCGGAAGTGAGAATGAAAAGAAAAATTATACTCCAGAAGTGAAGGAGCCTCCACCTGAAGGAGAGAAGAAGGGAGGAATTCTTGCCCCCCTTCGCCCTGCAAGACATTCACTTCCTGCTTCTTCCCCCTTTGCTGCCAGACTGAGGGACAAGATTGGTCGTAAGTTGGCCAGGTTTTCAGTTTCCTCACATCACAATAACCCAGGAGCAGCTGGCAAGAGGGAAGCTACATTGACACCAATTGTTAGGAAAAGTGTGAGCCAAGGTGATGTTCAGAATCATCTCGCTGGAAAAAATGATGGAACCCAGCTGTCAGAATCCTTCTCAGATGAAGACATACGGAATAACACTGATATTGAATCCTTCTCAGAGACTGACTCTGACCTTGACGACCTTGATTATGACCTCTTCTGTCCCCGAGGCAATGGCAGAGCCCATGGGAAGGGCATCAGGAAGGGTCGTGGGAGGTCAGTGTCTGCCTGCCACCCAGTTGCACACCTCATAACCATGGCCAGTCCTGCATCTCAGAGGGTAAGCAAAATCCAGTCTCCTAAGACCTTCCAAGATCTCTTAGACCACGAGTATCTTAATCCAAGGGAAGGAAACAGTAGCCCAAGAGTTCAAAAGGAATCTGTAGCAACCCAAGCCAGTCACGCAAACACAGAGATGAAACCCTTGGTCATCCTTGAAACTCCAGAGAAGGTGTTAGTCGGGTCAAGAATAATGGTGTCGCACAGTGCCAGCGACATCGCACAGAGGGAGGTTTTCCAGGACGAAACCCTGTCCTTCTCCTGGTCAGACGCCGAGAGCGAATTCGAGTTCATAGACTTCAACAAGATTGATCCACCCAAGACGTGTGTGGTGTACCAGGGGGTGGTGGAAGATGACGAGGGTGATATTGATGCCACCACCACCACTGTCACTACAACCACAACAGCCACCACCACCACCACCGTCAAGATGGAAGGCAAGAGGCCGGGCGGAGGCGTCAAGAGGACACAGAGCATGAAAGGTGAGTGTGGGTTATACTCATCTTTATTAAACAAAATATATATACAAAGCAAAGCACACGATATTGGTTGAGAAAACAGACTTTGTATAGATTATAGGCTATAGTATCCACAACTATTGTATTCCTCTTTTCAGATACCGTACTTCATTTGGTGTCATATCATTTATAGACCTCGATTACGTTGGGGAAACCGTGCTAGTTATTAACCTGTTGGTACCATAAATATGAAATGGTTGAAAATAATAATTGACTTTCAGACATTCAACTTGCTCCAGGTGTTTAAGCTTTACATGTCGTTCATCAAAGTGTAGATTTCCCATTAGAGCCGTATGTGTGTATGTGTGAAGGAGTCAGCAACATAGTGTATCTGTACGTGAAGTGTGTGTGTGTGTGTGTGTGTGTGTGTGAAGGAGTCAGCAACATGGTGTAGGTTCCTATATACGTGGTTTGTGTGTGTGTATGTGTGTGGCCAGGCTTCCAAGGTTCACTTCCACATATACACAAAAACACAGACTTGGGAACTCCGCCTATCATATGACCTTTAGGAAGCAGTGTAGCAGGGGCAGCAGAAGGATAAGGTAGCTAGCAGGAAGGGCAGAAGGGAGAGGGAGAGAAGGAAGAGGGATAGGGGTGTAGGAAGGAGGGTGAAAAGGGAGAGAAGGAAGAGGGAAAGGGGTGTAGGAAGGAGGGTGAAAAGGGAGAGAAGAGAGGAAAAAGAAGAGGGAAAGGGGTTGGGTATAGGAAGGAGGGTGAAAAGGGAGAAAATAAAGAGGAAAAAGAAGAAAGGGGTATAGGAAAGAGGGAGAAAAGGGAGAGAAGAAAGATGAGGGGTGGAGGATAAAATAGTTAGGAGGAAAAGAAGGAAGATGAGGGGTGTAGGATAAGGTGGCTAGAAGGAAAAGGAGGAGGGAGACAGAATAGGGAGGAGGTGGAGGTGAAGGATAGAGTAGAAGAAAGAGGAGGAGAATGGGGAGGAAAAGTTGGAGGAGAGGGAGAAGGAAAGAATAGGAGGTACGGTAGAGAAAAAAAATCGATAAACATCTTATAAGAAGGAACAAGAGAAAAACAAAGAAAAAAACGATAAACAAACATCTTAGGAGAAGGAACAAATCACAGGAAATAAGGTATAATAATAATAAGAGACACAGTGTACAATACAAGAAGAAACCCCTGAAGGAATATATATAAGAGTAGCAAACCTCATGCGGTAGCCTAATATATTTCACTGCACGGGACCTTCACTGTTTGGAATGTATACAATACCTTCACAACAACAGTCCTTCAGACCTTCACTACAACACTGTACAGTCACAGACAAAAGTCATGACCCCCCCCCCCCCCCCCCTCAGGCAAGATGTCTTTACCTTTTAGACTAATATATTAACTAGGGTGATTATTCTTATCCTGACGAAAATACACCGATTCTCTTCAAAGTAGGCTAATACTGTATAGGCCTAACCTTAGATGCATAGTTCCCTTACATTCCATTGCTTATAAGTTCCTGATACGTTTTTGGATTACATTTACACTTTACACTTGTTTACACAAACAAGCAAGAACCTAAATGAGGAAGCCAGTTCATTTTCACTAGGCAAAAAAGAGTATAGTGTAATATTTGTTCTGGTAACATTGGACCCTACGTCAGGGATGGTGGTTATGTTGAGGGGAGGGCGGGGGGGGGGGGGGAAGGAAGGTTGGTCTGCTTGAAATGCTGCCTCAACTCATTCTTCGTCTCACCCATCATTAATTCAGTGTGTGTGTGTCAACAGTCTAACGTCCTTCCTCAAACGCCACCACAAGCACAGTGTTACCAGAACTAAAATGCTTCGGGCAACAATAAGTACAAGTACAACAACGTGAACAGCACCAGCAACAACAAAAGCAAACTTGGTGTTCTCACTGTAATAATATATAACAAACAACAATAAGCGTCCATTCTGCTTGTTTTGCCTTCCTTTCTCCATCCACGCGTCTCTTCCCTTCCCTCACTCCGTCCTGTCTCCTCCCTCCCTCCCCATGTCTCCTTCCCCCCTCCCACCCTATGTCTCCTTCCCCCCTCCCTCCCCATCTCTATCCTCCCTCCCTCCCCATATCTCCTACCTCCCCTCCTCATGTCTCCTTTCCTGCCTCCCTCCCATTCTCTATCGTTCTCCCACCCTTTCCTCCTTCCCTTCTCTTGTCTCTCCAACCACCCTATATCTCTATCACCTCTAAGATTTATGTTCCCTAGCCTCGTCAATCAACCAACCGTCTTGGATTCTTCGTGTGTGTGTGTGTGTGTGTGTCAAAAGTTTATACACCTAATACATGTATGATTTAGGATAAAATATAATGCAACCCAAGATTTATTACTTTGGAGGAATCAAGATGCTCCATTATACCGAAAGTGAATTAGCCTACCCCCTCAAGGAGTGTGTATCTGGGCTAACGTTAACACCCTCTCGTCAACACTTTACACTTATGATGATTGTGGAGTCTTTTACCTTAATACATACACGGGTAGCCTAGCCTATTTGTCCCACTTTCACCTTTATATCGCTATTACTATGCACGCTACTCCTTAAACAACTTTCTAACCCGTGTAGGCTAGGCTACTATCGGAAGCAAAAGTGATGTAACCTAGTCTAGTCTCCCCATGTCCCTCTCACCATCACCACTATTGAATTATAACATGACTCACTGAACCAAAGCAACTATTAATAGGAGTAATAGAAGATAAGCTAGTCCTTCAAATATTTCCACAAATCACCATCAACACCATCTATATAGAAGGAGTTTGTTTCGTGGCATAGTCAGGAGGAATCAGAAGCCTCTAATTCTAACAAAATTTGAGGGCTAGCCTACTGATTCCCCCAAACAACAGATTCCCTACTACTTATGTTGAGGTGGTTTGTTTTCTAGCATGGATTGGAGGAATAAAAATCAATTTAAATCGTCCACACTTAATTAAACTTTGACGTTATGGGAAAAATTGAATGATTATTGTAGCATATTGATTCGCTTCTCTGGATTAATTTTCAAAAGGCACCACACACACACACACACACACACCTGACTTTTGGTGCCTATTATACAGTACGGTACATGTCCCCTCCGTCACTACCTGACCAGAATCACTCTCGATCCCTTTCACATTTTTCTATCAAATTCTCTAACGCCAACAATGAACAAGCAAGGTATTGATAGCGTAAATGGGGGAGGGGATATTGTTTTTAAGGTATGTGTGTGTGTGTGTGTGTGTGTGTGTGTGTGTGTGTGTGCAATGAAAAACAAAAGTATGGTGTATAGAAAATTGGTGAAAACATCTGATCATTAGCGAACCACCCGACCTCGGTTTGTATATAATTGTGGTGGTGTGGGTTTTAGTGTGGTTTGTAGTTTACGTATAAATGAGTTTCGGTGTGGTTCGTTGTATGTGTATAAGTAATTATGTGACAGAAGGACGCGAGGCACGATTTTGGTCTCGATGTATATATTGGTGGACTAGGCTATATGTTAATGCCAACTACAACAGCACACTTGTATAGCCTAATATTATTGTCTTATGGGACCCTGGGTTGTAGTACGGAAAATTGGAATTGTACGAGTCCTTCAAATAATGCCACGAAACACCATGCACCTACTGTATATAGAAGGAGCTTGTTTCATGGCATGGTCAGGAGGAATCAGAAGCCTCCAGTTTACATACACGATCTGTACAGGGTCCTTAATTAAACTTGAAGGAAGAGCTTGTTTTCTGATGCTCTGTTCCTTCACCGTCCGTAATTATCTGTGGTAATGCATGTCACTATAGTTACCGGTAGTAATGTAGGGTAATGTGTAGACGGTAATAATTAAGAGATGGGCTTTCTCCTCCACCTAGGCTATCATAATTAAGGGGGAAATTTTTGTGTTGTTGGTAAATCTGGAGCAACTGAATATCCTCCAAACTATTCCCAGCAACAGAAGAACACTATTATTATATTTGCTCTTCTGGTCCTGTTTCCTGCATGACATATATACTTTGGAGGAATCAAGGCACTCCAATGTAACAACAACAAAAGTGAATTAGGCTACCCCCCCCTTTTAAGTAGAAGTGAAGAGGGGCGTGGTAATGAGTGCCAGTTAAGATGATGTTGGTGATGATGTGGTTTATGGCTGCCAAGATGATGATGGTGTTGGTGTTGGTGGTGTTGGTGTTGAGGTTGTGTTTTTATGTCTGAACCTCGATGGCATTTCAGATTTTATATACCGTACCGTGCTGGTTGGTGTTTCCTGGTGGGTGTGAGTAATTGTGCATATGGTCTTGTTTAATTTTGTGTGTTCTTGTGTGTGTAGTTATGTCTCTTAATCTGTGTGTGTGTGTGTGTGTGTAATTATGCCTCTTAATCTGTGTGTATGTGTAAAAATGGTTCCTCTTTATTTGTGTGTAAAATGTATTCCTCTTTATTTACGTGTGTGTGTGTGTGTGTGTGTGAAGGGAGAGTGAGTGATGTGGTGGTCCTACGATGATAACAGAGATACCTCCTACTCCATATAATTATACTCATGAGTGTGTATCGCCTTTCATGTAATTACCCCGTGTTTGTTTTGCTAGTGAATAAGTTGGTGTATATGAGGACGTGTGTAAATAAAGTCAGTCGGTGTTTTGTTTGTCGGGTGATAGAGATGCATGATGTTAGTGGTGATGTCATGATTGTGTGTTGCCTATGATATATATATATATATATATATATGTCTACACACACACACACACACACACACTCACACACATACACACAAGTACATTCACAAGCGACAGAAAGTGTGGTGAATGAAGGAGAACCATTTATGTGAATTTTATGAATCAATATACATACAGTCATACATTCAACAATGCAGGAATCTCTCTCTCTCTCTCTCTCTCTCTCTCTCTCTCTCTCTCTCTCTCTCTCTCTCTCTCACACACACAGATACAATGAGCAACAGGTGAGTCAAGGTGAATTACTCATTGCCGAGAGAAGTGTCCACCCCCTCAAACTAACCACAGTCTTGTTAATTGTATGTGTGTGTGTGTGTGTATAATTATACTCCTGAGTCTGTGTTCGTTTTTTTTTCTTGTGTGTGTGTGTGTGGTTTGAGTATTTCATTGAGGGTTACTCGTGTGGTTTCAGTGTGGTCTGCTGCAAGGGAAGGTGTATTTCTTATTTAACCTTTCAGCACACACACACACACACACACAGTCACACACACACACACACACACACACACACACACACACACACACACACACACACACACACACACACAGACACACACACAGACAAATAAGCATAAAATGACAGCGGTGTTTGTTCCTAAAAAGAATAAGTAATGATTACTTGGAGTAGGCTATGCATGGGAGTATTTTCATGAGTACTGATGAAAGCCCGGCACCACCGCATAGCCTAGTGGTAAACAAAACACAAGCCACTGTAGTTAGGGTTTAATTTCACTTTTTTTCCTGTTCATGGACAACTCCATTTACATTCATCTACATTCGACATTGATACAATCATTACCCTGTTTGTGTGGAGCCTTCTGGGGGTCAAAAATCATTTCAACATGTAAAAACAGAGAATAATAATACCTTAAGGCCCCTGTGATCGTGTATAAAAACTGGAGGCTTCTGATTCCTCCTGACTATGCCACGAAACAAGCTCCTTCCATATAGGTGGTGTTTCTTGGCAATATTTGAAGGACTCATTTAACTCCAATTGTTTTACTATATCACAGGGTCCTTAATTAATATTAGTACTTCGATATCCAGGTTAGGTTTGTTAGGTTATTTTTGGTTTATACGATTCACCAACCCACACTGGATTCTATGAGTTTGTTCTAACTTCTAATAGATAACAATGTAAAGGTCAACCAGGATATCATACCTTTCTGAGCCTACAATATATTGATTCATGCCATCATTACAACTTCATACTTGGAGTATACATGAATTATCAAGAAGCTTGAGGGGGGATAGCGGACATCTCTTCCATATTAACCAACTGGGCGTCATTAAGCATGTTTTAGTTTATGATACCTATTATGTTAAGTGGATTTAAGCCATATACAACCTTGGAGCAAATGGCACTTTAGTGGAGCAGTTTGGTATGAAAAACAGAAGTCATGCTTGGTTTTTATTGTAAACAAACCGACTCCGTAACGCAAATCATGACAGACGGAGCTTATCTCCTCCGTAACCCTACCTTCGTACGGTTCGTGACGTCATTAACGGATGTCGGATCCGTACAAACGGGCCAGAGGGTAAAACAACCAACATCGTCTTAAATAAAAAAATACCCGGAAGTATTGCCATCGTAATGAGAGGTTAGTGCAGACTTCAAATATGCCTATGAGGAAACCTAGAACTGTGATATATGTTGACAATATGCAAGTCAGCGGACGTTAATTTATTTGTCTAAATAGTGCACTCTTTAGTATTTAATTTTCTAATTGCAATGTCAACTGAATGTTACTGAGACTTTTTAAAAAAGAAGAGTATATTGTTATTGATCATTATTTCATGTATTAATACTTGCCCTCAGTTTTATATAAACCGGAGCGAAGCCGAGTAACCCAGCTAGTAATCCATAAAACAAATTATTTTAATATTACCACCAGGGGATCTGTTTCGTGGCATAGTTTGTAGGATTCAGGAACTCTCCAATTCACAGTCACTAGTTTCACCCCTAGTCTACGGTACCTCCATGGTTTCACTCCTTAAAAGACGTAAGGTAATATAACTGTTTTGATGTCTTGGGTCCGACAGGTGGGTGAGTGATACTAGTTGGCATCAGGGGGGTAAGTAGCCGGTAGGTGGGTAGGGAAGGGGCAGGGAGTGGGTACGGTATATTTGGATGGTGGGTAGCCTAAGTGGGAGGAAGGGACGGGAATGGATTGGGTAGGTGAGGAGGAGGAGAGGAGGGAGTGGATGGGTGGGTAGGTGAGAAGGAAGAGAGGGAGTGGATGGGTGGGGGGTTGTGGAGGTGTAGTTAGGTAGGGTATAGGTGGTAGTGGGGTGAAGGGGGAGAAATCTGTTGTTGGGTAGGATTAGGAGAGGGCTGGGTAAATAAACAGCTGGCCAAGGTTAGTGGGTCATGGAATAGCTGGATAGGTATAGGTGGGTAGATGAGTAGATAAATATTTTAATTGAGTATCGGTAATAAAGAGGATGAGTGAGTATACCATCGACAAATACAGTTTCTGAAGGAAGTTTCTCTTTATAAATCTCCAACAACAAGAACAACAAGTGAATGATTTTGCACCACCTCATAATGATAATAATTGAGGGGGGTAAGTTGACGTAAGGTGTTGTTGTATGATTATATTTTGATATGATACTGATTTATTTACACGATGGAAGGAAAGTGTCGGTGGTTATTTGATTGTGGCTGTACACACTTTGGTCTAGTAATGAAAGGGAGTTATGAATGAAGGAATGATAGTAACATATATAGAGACGAATATGATTGGCTGATGAATTGGTAGGGAAAGTTTAATTATAATGTAGCATATGGACTAAACTAGAGAGCATTATGATAAAAATATAAAAGGTATGTGTTAGGATATAGAGGGTCCCCAGAAGGTTTAAAGAAACTCCCTTCCTCAACTGTACTGTACTATGGTGAAGAAAAATTCGTTCCCTCAGCCATTCACAATAATATAACTGAAGCTTCCTTTGACTCGAACGCCTAAGTAACAACAATAGAAGGTAGACATGGAGAACTGTACATATTTTACCGTTCGAACTACATACATACAAATTACACTTAATTCATATTGTAGTTGGCTGAGGGAAGGAACATTAGTGCACTGTAATAGTAGTAGTACTCTGTCTATCGTGGTAAAATCATAATATTGTCCACGACTGAACGCCCTAGCCTGTTAGTGAACCCAACTCGACTACCGGGCCTGGCTTTTGTGTTTGTTTGTGTTCGAGACGAGACGGTAGGAAGTGTGCTCGGGTTGCCATGTTTGCTTTTATTCGTTTGTTTGGTGGTGTAAATTTCCTGAGGTTTGACTTGTTAATGTGAGCAGTAAGATTTGCAGCTTTTTGTCCATAGATTGGAGTTCTGTTCACGAAAATTATAAGTAATACCTCCTCATTTACCAGTAAAATTAGATATTTACTTTGATTTTACACTGGTCCCGTAGAAAACCTATTAAATTGTCGTCATAGTATTTGGAGGAGGGGAATGGGTTGCTTAGAAGTTGTCAGATGACTCCAGAAGATGTATAAAAGAACCTGTGATCGTGTATGAAAATTGGGAGGCTTCTGATTCCTCCTGACTATGCCACAAAACAAGCTCCTTCCATATAGGTGGTGTGTTTCGTGGCAATATTTGAAGGATTCGTTTACCTCCAATTTTCCTACTATGAGCTGCAAACACTCGTGCCTCTACGGACTATGACCCTATTGTGTTTGGATGGAAAGGATAACACGAAAACCTGCCCTACTGTATTGTCTTTAGGAGGGAAGGAAGACACGAGGATCTACTGTACTGAGTTAAAACACACAGTAACCTGACAGAATGGTTAAGGAATACATACCACCGTAAGAGGAAGAATCTTTATTGTCCACGTTTCGCTACGGTACTGCTTTTTTTTTTTTTTTTTGGCTAGTCTTGTGATGCAGTATATAATATTCATCCACTAGGCTATGTAAGTACTGTATAAGTCTTTACATGGGCATTATATAAGTCCCAGCCAGGAGTCTTGAGTTCCAACGAGAGCCACTATAATCATACACATACAGTACAGTCGCTGATCACAAAATCTAGCTAGTCCAACTGAGTGAATTGAAGCAGGCAGTTTCTGGACGACAGCCCACCCAAACCATCATCACGAGGCCACCCACATCTCGAACCAATGAAGGCTGTGTGTGCGAGTGTGAGTGGGCTGTCAACCAGAAACAGCCTGCTCCAGATCTCATGCTTCGAATTGGAGTGTACAGTGAGACAAAAACCCACGTCTGTAAAATGGGTGAAAACTTCTGGGAATAAACGAACCACTTGTCTTGTATGTGTGTAGCCTTGGTCTGGGTTTCAGTGTGGTTCGTTGTATGTAGGAATTTATCGGCCAGGAAGATGACGTCATTTTGTTTATATTGTACTTTTTTGTACAGACAAACTATTTATTTATTACACCCGGTGGTGAAACGTAAGCAAATATCCAGTCAAACACTCAGTCAATCAGTCAGTCACAGGCACTCAATCACTCAGCCAGTCAACCACTCAGACATTCATCCAGTCAACCACTCAGCCAGCCAATCAACCACTCAGCCAATCAACCACTCAGTCAATCAACCACTCAGCCAGTCAATCAACCACTCAGTCAATCAACCACTCAGCCAAGGGATTACACTGACATCTGGTGGCACTGGACACAACTTAGGACTCAGTGTGTGACTTAAATGGGGCGTCGGCTGGTACTCGGTCTAGGCCTATGTAACTAAACAACATAAAGGAAGAGTTATGATTATTTCAGAGTTAGGCCTAAGAGATAAACTACCGCTAATGATAGTTTTGGGGATGACTGTTGATAGAGCTGATAAACAGTTAATCAGAAAAGTAATAATGGAGATGACAGCTGTAATGATTTAGTAACACATTAGTTAGCCCTGGTCCACATAGGCTAGTGACCTCAACCATACACTGTACAACCTCTTATATTATGTTATTCATTTATTTACTTATTAGTTTTAGGGGTAGGGGGTAACAGGATTGAATATTAATTAACTTTTAATTATTTTCTTTTCTTATATATATATTGGGAGGCTACCAGGGTTCAATATACTAATGAATGAATGCGTGGACTTTTCATTTTCCTTGGGGTTGATTCATTTGTTTTCCTTCGTCCTTGAGGAGTTTCATCACTGTCTTGACCACACCGAAAATTAACAAGAGCAAACCACAGGGAACATCATTTTGAAGGACGAAGTGGTTTTTAGAGGGTAAATAAACTATCGTGGACGAATTGGAGGCTCCATTACTGATTCCTCCAAACGATCCTACAGAAGAACACAGGTCACCTACACTGGTATACCTATATGTTTTTTATTCAAGGTGAACCCAATGACAAAGAAAGAGAGTTTGTTGTTGTTAAGGGAGTGTTGGTGGTGGAAAGGGAGTGTTGTTGTTGGAAAGGGAGTGTTGTTGTTGGAAAGGGAGTGTTGTTGTTGTTGTTGTTGTTGTTGGAAAGTGAAACAAATTGAAGACGACCATTGAGTGGAGGGTGTGATTATGGCAAGGACTCGAAGGAGATCTGGAAGGAAGGGAGGTACTGAGGGAAGAAAGGGTGAGTGGGAGGGAGGGAATGGGGGAAGAAGAGTGGAGGGTGGGGTGGGAAGGAGTTGTAATTATGGGATATTAGTGGTGGTGGTAGTGGTAGTGGTCAGGGTGAGAAGGGCAAAGGAAGGAAGCAAGGAGATAGAGAAAGGAGAGGAAATAATAGGAATAGAGAGGAAGGAGGGGGCCATTTTCAGTCCACGTAGGCTACATACAGTCGAGGTATAAAATTGTATCGCCTCTGTGGTATGCTATAATAGATATTTATTTTTATAAAATAATATGTTATCTTGGGTGAGACGTGATTGTTTCCTGTGACCGATAGTTTCATGGTTTATTTATTTATATATATATATATATATATATATATATATATATATATATATATATATATATATATATATATATATATATATATATATATATATATATATATTTTTACGGTACTGTCTTGGTTAACAGTCAGACGAAAAGAATCAATCAAGTCAGTATTTCACCTCATTTACGACAGCACTTTTCCCAAACCTGACCCTCAGTATTAACTCAAAACCGCGACATGTTCAGTAGCCTACACCTCCTCACTCTATAATAATGTGGGACCTTGGCCGTCTTACTCCAATTCTTAGTATCCACGTATTGACTCATTTAGGCCTTTAGGTTTCTGTTAAGCAATGATGGGGTGGGGGGTGGCATAGTACAGCAGCTGACAGACAGGAAGGTTAAGTTAAGAGGGTTATTATTATTATGTTTAGTGAATTTAGCACTTGGGGTGTGGGAATAGGGGGGGGGGGTTGGGGGGTGCGGTAGTTTTTTTTTGGGGGGGTTCGGGAGTAGGGGGACAGGGTTGGGGGGTGCGGTATGTTTTTGGGGGTCGGGTTTTTTTGGGGGGGGTTCGGGAGTAGGGGGACAGGCTCAGGGGGGGGTGCGGGAATGCAGGAATAGGGGATAGACTTTCTACCCACCCCAAGCCTGTTCCCCTATTCCCGTACCCTCCCAGTTCCCCACCCACCTCCAAGCCTGTCCCTTACTTCCGCACCCCCTACATTACAAGATTATATGGGATCTGTTTTGTGGCACAGTTTGGAGGAATTGATTGATTAAATAAGAGAAGTCAGTAGGATCTAGTAGTGTTAAACAAATGTATTATGGTCTGTATGTAGTGGCAGACAGCTAAGGTCATGTGACAATTATGTTTTGACCAACTAAACTAAGAATGGATGAAGTAGAGTAAATGTAAAGTATCCTGTGTGTGTGTGTGTGTGTGCTTATGTTTTGTGTGTGTGTGTGCTTATATTTTGTTTGTATATGTGTGCTTATGTGTTGTTTGTGTGTGTGTGTGCTTTTGCTTATGTATAGGTGTGTATGTGTGTTTACGTATTTACTTTCCCTCCTCTTAATTTTTCTTTCGTGCCTGCTTTCTCTTCTCTCCTCTTTTGTGGCATATGATCTTTCTGGCCTGACAAACTCTTCTTCTCTCCCCCTATTTTATTCATTACATCTTAAGCCAATGGTAAATAATGCAGACTGAGTTGACTGGTGGAAAAGAGAGCGTGTTACTGACTGGTGGAGGGAGTGGAAGAGGGAGTGGTGGAGTGAGTGGTAGAGGGAGTGGGTTACTGACTGCGTGAGGGGGTGTGAAACAGGAGACACCGAGCGAGGTAATGCAGGAGGTGTGGGGGTGTGTGGGGGGGGAAGGGAGTGTAGGGAAAATATTACAAATGGGAGGAACAGAAGGAGGAAAAATATTACTAAGTGGAAGAAGAGGAGTTGGAGGAGGATTGGGTGATAAAATTAGGGAATGAAAAAGAGGAGTAGAAAAAAAAGGTGATGATTTAGAATAGGATGAGAAGTGAATGTAAGTAAATGAAGAGATGATAGAGGAAGGAAAAACATTATTGAGAAGATGGAGAAGGAGGAGGAGGAGGAAGGGTAATAATGAGGAGGAGGAGGAGGAGAAAAGGAAAAAAACTAGAAATTGAGGAAGAGGAGTCGAGGGTGAAGCTCTAGCAATGCTTCCAGGCAAATGAATATCAGGTCAGGTAATGGTTGTATGCTTCTATTGTCCTTCATACACACACACTAGAAATACATACATATACTCACACTTGAAATACACACATATACTCACACTTGAAATATATACACATACTCACACTTGAATGATATAACACACACACACACACACTTGAATGAAACACACACACACACACACTTGAATGAAACACACACACACACACACACACACACACGAGGGTTGAACAATTGTGCACACATGTATTTACCAGTGATGATCAAGGTCGACTGCATGGGCTAGAATTCACACTCCTCTCACTACATGTCTGACTAGTTGGTGACTTACTTGACTGATTGATTGACTGACTCACCTTTTGACTTACTGACTGACTGACTGACGGCTGAGTTGGCTGTCTGTCTGTGTGTGTGTGTGTGTGTGTGTGTGTGTGTGTGTGTGTGTGTGTGTGTGTGTGTGTGTTCTATAATAACCTTGAGTGAGTTGTCTCATATTTTCTCATGGTCATTTGTAACCCAGTTTTCGTTATACTTCTGTTGTTATTGTTATTGTTGTTGTTATCCTGAATGACAGTATATATATTGATTACTTATGCTGGTGGAGGTAAGAGGAGGAGGATATAGGTACAGGTGGAGGAAAGATGGAGGTGCGGTGGAGAAGGAGAGATGGAGGAGTAGGAGGGATAGAATGAAGGAGACGTGGAGGAGCGGTGGAAAAGGAGAGATGGAGGGATGGATAGAATGAAGGAGAGGTGGAAGTGGAGGATAGGTGTAGGTGGAGGAGAGATGGATAGAATGAAGGAGAGATGGATAGAATGAAGGAGAGGTGAAGTGAAGGAGGGATGGATAAAATGAAGGAGAGGTGGAAGTGGAGGAGAGATAGAATGAAGGAGAGATGGAGGAGGAGAAGAGGGATAGATAGAATGAAGGAGAGGTGGAAGTGGAGGAGAGATGGAGGAGGAGAAGAGGGATAGAAAGAATGAAGTAGAGGAGGAAGTGGAGGAGGAGGAGGGATAGAATGAAGTAGAGGTGGAGGAGGAGGGATGGATAGAATGAAGGAGAGGAGGAAGTGGAGGAGGAGGAGGGATAGAATGAAGTAGAGGTGGATGAGGTGGTGGAGGTAATGAGTGTCCAGCGGTCTCCTCACCTCCCGGCGTGCAACTTAGCCTAGTACATTGACTCGTCTCTTCTCCCCGACCCGACCCGACCCCTTCCTTCCTTCCTTCCTTCTCATTCACTACACTCATTTTTACAACTTCAGTCTCATTCCACACCTTCACAGTCTATATAGCACTCATTTCTTACACTCATTCTTCTCACTTCAGTCTCATTCCACACCTTCACAGTCTATATAGCACTCATTCTTACAACGTCAGTCTCATTCCATCCCTTCACAGTATATTCTACATTCATTCTTTATTGTTCAGTCTCATTCCACACCTTCATAGTCTGTGTAGCACTCATTCTTTTCTCTTCAGTCTCATTCCATCCCTTCACAGTCTATTCAACACTCATTCTTACAACTTCAATCTCATTCCACCACTTTCCACTCTACCCCACCGTCTCCTATACACTCATTCTTTACACTTCTTACTCTCTAATCTCACTCCTCTCTTTCTCACTTCCCACTCTGCCTCCTACACTCATTTTTCACACTCCAGTCCCACACCCTTCAGACTTAGAGAATAGGTAGATAGATAGGTAGATAAGTAGAAAAGTGCGTAGGTTGATAGATTAGTAAGTTGGCATAAAGGTAAGTAGTTAGGTAGATGTTAAGGTAAGTAAGTAGGCATGTGAGCACTGCATGTATGTATGTAGGCTACAGTAAGTAATATTTTAAATTAGGTAGGTAGATAGGTATAGGATAGGGAAGAGAAAGTGTTTTTGCATGGTGGTGGGAGTAGTAGTGGTAGCCTAGTGATGGTGGTGGGGAGTAGTGGTGGTGGTGGAGGGGGTTGGGGGTGGAGGGGGTTGGGGGTCATATGATATTGTTGGTAAGAGGCTAAGACGCTCTGAGGTGTAACAGGAAAAGAGGGGAGGGGTAGGAGGTGAGGGGTGAGGGAAGAGGTAAGGTGTGTGGAGAGAGAGAGAGAGAGAGAGAGAGAGAGAGAGAGAGAGAGAGAGACTGCCTAGAGAGGTGTGACAAGCAAAGGGAAGACAGGACGTGAGGGAATAGGAGAGAGAATAAGGGAGAGAAGGAGAGAAGACTTGGGGAGGGAGGAAGGGAAGGAGGGACAGAGAAGAATAAGGAAAAGAGGAAGGAGAGGGAAAGAAGAATAGAGAAGGGAGGAAGGGATGTAAGAGAGAGCAAAAGAGAGGGAGGGGAGAAGAGTGACAAAGGGAGAGAGGAGGTGTATGTCAAATAAATACATGTATATTAAATTTTATAAACAGAAATAATATAATAATGATGATGATAATAATAATGACACCATAGTTAATTAGTAGGAATATGCAAGAATGTGATTGGTTGTATAATTATTTGACCAACGTGTGATAGTTAAGGAGAAATTCTGGAAAATAGCGTAAATTTATTGGGTAATTTCCCCAAAGGGAGTTTTATAATTATCTCAAGGAGAGTCATTACTAAATACTGACGATATTTGGAAATTTAAGGAAAAGTTGATAATTATGATGCAAGTTATTTTTAAGGAGAGAGAGAGAGAGAGAGAGAGAGAGAGAGAGAGAGAGAGAGAGAGAGAGAGAGCGCATGACCGTCTTTACTTTACGTGTATATGTATGTGTCTATGTGTGTGTGTGTGTGTGTGGGTAGAGAGAAGGGGTCTGAGGGGGTTCACCATGCCCCCCCCCCCCTGCACTACGGTACTTACACCTACTCACACACGTATACGCACACTTGTACACAAACAAACACACAAACACACATATACGCATGCCACGCTTGAATACATGCACACACACATACATACATATTCGCATGTCCTCGCTTGAACACACACACACACATACATAAATAAATACATATTCGCATGTCCTCACTTGAACACACACACACACACACACATACACACACACATACCCGGTACATACATAAATACATATTCGAATGTCCTCGCTTGAACACACACACACACACAAAATGCCATACATCAGGAGAGGTGAATATTACATTGTTACTTTCCTTGCTGAAGATTCACTCGTTTGAGGTTGTATCCCTCTTTTGAATATGGTTAAGAGAGAGAGAGAGAGAGAGAGAGAGAGAGAGAGGTGAACATAAAGAAGTGAAGGTCTGAGAGAGTAGGAGGAGTACCGGTATGAGTAGGATGTGTGAAATGAAGAGGAATTATATACTGGACAGAGAGGATGGGTGGAGTGGAGGAGACCAGACCATGTAGGATGAAAGGAACGACAGGTGGTGATGATGGTGAAGGTGGTGATGGTAGTGGCAGTGATGGTGTTGGTGATGGTAGATGTGGTGGTGGTGAAGGTGTTGGTAATGTTTTTTATATGGAGGGTAGTGGTGGTGGTGGTGGTGATGATGATGATGATGATGTTGGTGGTGAAGGTGGCCGTGGTGTTGGTGATATTCTTGGCATGGATGGTGGTAGTGGTGATAGTATTGTTGGTTATGGTAGATGTGGTGGTGATGGTAGTGGTATTGGTGATGGTAGATGTAGTGGTGGTAGTGTAATTGGTGTTGATGATGGTATTGGTGGTGATGGTGGGTATGTTTTTGGTAGTGTTATTGGTATTGGTTGTGGTGGTGATATTATTGGCATGGATGGTGGTGGTAGTGGTAATAGTGATGGTAGGGTAGTGGTGTGGGCGAGGTGGCACTGCACTGTCATGCCAAACACTCACCTATTTGGCTCTCTCTTTTACTCCTCCTTTCCCCCAACCTTACCCCATACCGTAATCCCCTTTCCCCTCTTGTTCCCAATGCTAACCTCTCTCTTGTCCCCATTCCTTACCCCTCCCTTGTCCCCATTCCTTACCCCACTCATGTCCCCATTCCTTACCCCACTCTTGTCCCCATTCCTTACCCCTCCCTGACTCCAACTCCCTACCCCCAACTCCCTGTCCCCAATTTCCTAACCCCAACTCCCTACTCCCAACTCCCTGCCCTCAACTTCGAGAGAGAGAGAGTGTGTGTGTATGTAAGTGTGTGTGAGTTGCCAATATGCAAATACAATATAATTATACAGCTCTAGGAGGCTGATTTTACAAGGCATACTTATGTTGAGTTTTTGGCTACACCTGTTTTACTAAGAGTTTTCCTTGTCTAGGCTACATCGGAAAGACTTGGGTTAAAATAATACAGGTACAGTTATATACACCATATTAATAGTCCTGTAACATCTCGTAAATAAAGTGACCGAAAAATTATGAAAAAATATTTATAGGTGTTGGTGTCTGTCATATAGGTTCGTAAAATTCATTCATGTATCGGTAGTTCACTTTAATTCACTAGGCTATAATATGTAGGATTTTTAACTCTCCCCTTCCCCTGACACCCCTCCCCACTATATCACATTCCTACACACTCTATCACATCCCTACCCACTCTATCACAACCCTCCCCACTCACACCCCTCCCGTCCCTCCTCCTCTCACACAACTCTCCTCCCTCTCACACTCCTTCCTTCCCTCTCACATACCTCCCTTTCTATCCCCCTTCCTCTCTCTAACTCCTCTCTACCCTCTCACACCTCATAAATTATCTCACTATACACCGCTCCCCCATCCCCCCTCACATTCATAAATAATCCCCCCCCCCCTACCTCCTCCGTGACACACATAAATAAACCAAGCTGTGACGCCAAGGCAGGAAGGATTATAATAATGTACAGAACCTACAGTCTGCTGGTGGAGTTTGCTGTATGTATGTGTATGTATGTATCCCACGGTTCATCATTTTGTCACGATAGGCCTGGGTGACTTTACAACTCTTGACAACAAATACGACGTAGAGCTTGCTTCTTGAATTATGATAGCCTAATAATAACAAAGAATAAATCAGCAAACTATAATTGTAAATATAAATAGTACCGGTACCGGTATATATACAAATTCCAAAAGGCAAACTTCTTGATGGATAATATTAACAAAGAATAAAGAAAAAAACTATAAACATATAAAATTATATAGACAAATATATTACCATAAAAAATATATAATGGGCAAAGTAAACTAACTTCTGTGGTGCATCCATCACGAGCCAGTGAAACTTACGGTACCATAATATAATAATAATACTGTACTGTATGTGGGTCCGTGACTTGACAGATGAGACGACACTGCTTTTGTTGGTGGCTGTGCTGTACAATATTATATCCTCTCTCTCTCTCTCTCTCTCTCTCTCTCTCTCTCTCTCTCGTATCGTCACCCTTCACGCTATACCACATTCCCAGGCTCTTGTCACTCAGGGTTACGAGATCGGAACGGTTCCCACTTGTTACATTACGTGAAAAAATTTAGGTACAGGTCAGAGCAGATCGAAAGGAGATCACTAGAATAGGCTAGTGTAGATTTTTTATTGTCTGCTTCTATCTGTGTCATAATTATGGTGAGTAGGAATATATTGTGTTGAGCAGAAGGCCAATCACCTTTTTATAACAATTAAAAATTCTACTAAAAGCATCTACTGTTTATGTGTAATGGATGAAGCTGTGTTTTACCTTCATTGATTTGTACACTACGTCTATTTGTTGTCGTCTATGAAAGAAGAGCTACTGTTTCCTCTAAACTATGCCATGAAACGGCTTATGCTTATATATCTGTAAACGAGTAGAGCGTCTATTTATTTTATTGTTTAGTTTTAAGAGTTTTTTTTTCTGATTCCTGTAAACTATGCCAGGAAACAGGTTAGTGTCAGTTTCCGAGTAGGCTACGGTAGTTTTTTTTT
>JAWZYT010002031.1:0-32500 GCA_034508575.1 Petrolisthes manimaculis | reverse complement strand
ATAATAATAATAATAATAATAATAATGTTATGTGTGAAATGGAAAGCATCTGACTGACTCCTCCAAACTACACAAGACAACAGATTAATACCTTTATACTACCAATATGTTAACGTGTTTTATAGTGCAGTTTGGAAGGAAAATTATTGGTGGCCCCTCAACCCCTTCAACTCCCACCCCAATAACAGATTATATCCTTTAGCTCTTCAAGGCTTGGGGATTATTTTTGTTTACACTGTGTATGAAAACAATTCCTCGATACAACACAAGACAGGATTATTATTATTAATGATTTATTTTTATTTTTTATTAATTTCATTGTTTTTTATTTTGTTGTTATTGTTGTTATTGTTATTATTATTATTATTATTAAGGTATCATTATTACTATTATTACGGTATCATTATTATTATTACTATTATTATTGTTATTTCTATTGTCATTGCTATTATTATTATGAATGCTATTATCATTTTTTATATTATTATCATCATTATTATTTTATTATGGTTGTTACAGTATAATTATACAGTACGTGTTGCCTCCAATTCTCCGTAAATCCCCCAATAATTACCTTATAATAACGAGGTATTTACCTCTTGAGGAATATTATAATTAACGTCAAGGGCGGTAAATTAATCAGGGTAAATTATTAATCTCCCCACAGTCAGCCAAGCCAGCACACACACACACACACACACACACACACACACACACACACACACACACACACACACACACACACACACACACACACACACACACACACACACACATAGCCATGGCAATATTGCTTCTCTAATGTTGGCAAGATCACTCCGCTAAGCTAGTTATACAGACAGACAGACAGAGAGACAGACAGACAGATAATTAATGATAGATAAGCAAGCATCTCTTGCCGTCTAATTGGTGGGCAACTGATTCCTTCAAAGTATCCCAGAAAACAGTCTATTGTAGTATATTTGTATCAGAGGAAGAGATCTGTTTTGTAGCACAATTTGGAATAGTTTGGAGGGAATTTAGAGAGAATGTACAATCAGCGGCAGAAGTCCTGTCACCTCATCTACTTCACCGGGACATGCAGTGTTCATGGACTCGAGAAATAGGCACGTTTTCTAAACCTAATAATCTCGAGTCTATGAACATCGCGTGCCTCGGTGAAGCAAGTGAGGCGACAGGACTTTTGCCGCCAACTGTACAGTACACTCGCCAACCAAAATTTGTATCCATGTTTTGTTGAAGTTTCGAATCATTTGACATACTAGTGAACCAATTACAATCCTTATCCTGTTTCATATTTGGTTGAGCTCGCTAAATACTCGATCAGGCTATTCAAAGCAAACCTGGATACAGATTTGTTATTGCAAATGTACAGTACACTCGTGATACGTAATTTTTGACAAGAGACGAACGGCAGCCACCACACACACACACACACACACATACCCTGCATTCGAACTCAGCCTCTATATGTGTACTGGGTGGGGAAATGAACAAAACCAGGTGATTCGAAGCTTTCTAATCCTCACACTCAGGTCAGAAATTATGTATTACGAGTTATGTATTACTAAGTTGGTAAATCGGAGGCAACTAAACTATTCCAACCACTATTTTTTTTTTTTTTTTTTTTTAATTTTGCTAATCTGATCCTGTTTCTTGGCATTTTTATTGGAGAAATCAGGACACTCTAATGTACCAAAAGTGTACCGTATTAATCACCCCCTTAAGTGACCCTCGGAAAATTGGATATAAATGAGGCCTTCAAATATTACCAGGAAACACCACCGTGCACCTATATGGAAGGAACGTGTTTCGTGGTACAGTCAGGAGGAATCAGTAGCCCCTAATGTTTATACACAATCGGATGTTCCTTAAGAGAGAATGTATACTAAGTGGGTCATACACGTGTCTATTGGAAAAGGGGGAGCAAAAAAAAAATATACAAACCTTGAACATTATTGTATTGACGTTTTGTATATCGAAGTAAAAATGGACATGTATTGGTTATCCACTTTTAAATTGATTCACTTTGGCTACGGTATTCCATTCTGTTACGTCACTTGATGAATTGGAAAGAACACACACACACACACACACACTCTCGCACACACATATACTCTCAAACACACACACACACGCACACACACTCACTTACACACATACTGACACACACACTCGTACACACACACACTCACTTACACACATACTGGCACACAAACTCGTACACACACACACATACTGGCACACGCACTCGTACACACACACACACTCTATCTCTCTCTCTCTCTCTCTCTCTCTCACACACACACTCACTCTCTCTCTCTCTCTCTCTCTCTCTTTCTCTCTATCTCTCTAACACACACACATACACACACACACACTACACAGTTTTATATTGTATTAAGCTCTATTCTTTTGACTGCAACTATTCGTGATAAACGTTGCTTCCTGTTTATTTCACACCACCGGTTACAATTTATTTATTTATTTATCTATCTATCTATTTTCAGCAACAACACCAACCCTGCTGCTTGTTATTGTTTCATATACGCACGAATAATATATATATATAATTTTTTTTTTGCTTTTTTTTTTTTTTGCGAACTCGTTACAAGAGCTTCCTGATACTGACTGGTATTGGGGTGTGGTGGGTTCTTTGCACTCTATACGGTAAAAAATAATAGTTAGTTCACACTGTATTATTATTTTGTCCTTCTCCTCCTCCTATTCAGTCCATATTCGCATCATGGGTTGTATTTTTTTTTTTTTTTAATTCTTTTGTATTGTGAATATTGTTGTTGAAAATAGGTTTGTAATATTTTGTTCGATTCGGTCCATTTACATTTAGTTGTGAGTGTTGTTGTTAACTTATTGTTGTTGTTGTTGTTGTAAATATATGAAATTATATGTATGTATAAATAATTGGCCGATTCGTTCCATTTTTATTTCAGAGCTTGTATTTATTTTGTATAGTGAATATTGAAAATTAGTTGTAATTAATTCTTCGATTTGGTTCATATAATAATAAGCTGCGTTGCAAATATTGTTTTCTTTTTATTGTGAGTTGAAAATGGATTGTCATTCATAGATTCACTTTATTTACACATCACTGCGAGTAATATATCTTTATTGTAAATATTGAAATTCATTTGTAGTTGTTCGATTCATTCCAATTTATGCTGCATGCAGAGTCATTTTTTGTACTGTGAATTTTTTAAATGAATTATGATCGGTGAATTTATTCCATTTAAGGTGCACATCGAGATTTATTTCTATTGTGATTATTGAAAAGGAATTATATTTGATTGATTCACACCATTTATACTTCTTTGCTGGTAATAATTTTTATTTATTAATTACGAACATTCAAAAATATATATAATAATAATCAGTCGTATCAAACAGTGAAAAGCGTTTAGATGCCCGAATCTTTCTTGACGAGACTGAATATACACTGTCAGCATATTTTAAGGGGATGGTACAGTGTTGGCAAATATGGAGCAACCGATTCCTCCAAACTATTCCAGACAACAGGATACCATTAATTTTCTTCCTCTGGGTCTGTTTCCAGGCATATTTTGGAGGAATCAAGGCATTCCAATGTACCAAAAGTATACTCTCCCCTTAATTATTACATTGGCGATTAGAAAAATATGTGTTTTATGAATTTACAGTTATATATACATGTGTAGATAAGATGTACTGTATGTATATTTATGTATCCATGTATAAAACTTTCTGTAGGCTATGTATGTATGGATGTATTTTTTTATATTATTATTATTATTATTAGTATTAGTATTAGTATTATTAGTATTATTATTAGTATTAGTATTATGAACGTTGAGCCTCTGACCATGAATAAAGTGTGAGATTTGAGCGTGACACATTAACCTGGCCCTCCACGCTGACACCACCTCATTAGACTCAGCTGCGTCTGTCTGTTACCCTGTCCGTCTCTGTCGCCTCAGTTTCCTTCTTTTTTTTTCCCTGTCCCTCACCACTCCCTTAAAATGTTCGTATTCCGGTAACGCATTCTCGTTTTGGGGGGCGTTTTTGGTGATGATGCTTGCAAGGAGTCGGCGCAGGGGATGCATGTATGTACAGTTGCATGCATGAGTAAAGAGCACAGGGGAGAGTTTGGGGGGTGGAGGTCAGGGGGGGGGGTCAGGGAGGGGGTGTAAGAGGGGAGGGGGGTCAGGGAGGGGGTGTAAGAGGGGGGGAGGCGAGTGACCAGCTCTGGTTGCACTGCTGACTGTTTCATTTGTTTATTATTTCGTACTTAACTAAGCAAACACAAGAGATAAGTATATAGTTATGTCTATATATTATATGGACTGCCATGACTAACTAAATAATGTCGTACAAATGGTAATATATATAATTATTTCATTTATCTATTATTTCCTCTTGTGTTCCATTACGAAATACATGAAATGAAGCACATGATCTATACAGTAGTCAAGTGAAATACATCATATATTGTACCATTACTGTATTACTGTATACTATGGGCTGGTATGGTGATGGTGTGTTTCATAGAGCCACACCAGCCACACCACCAACCCACCAAGCCAGTCGCGTACATACATATCAAAATTCCTGGAAAAATGAAAGAAGTGTGGAGGTAGTGGAGTGGTGGGGAAGATGGTGGAGGAGGGGAAGGGTGTGGAAACAATAGCCCTCTCACTGAATTTCACGAAGCAAGCCTAACCAATATAGCACACACACACACACACACACACACACACACACACACACACACACACACACACACACACACACACACACACACACACACACACACACACACACACACCTGGCCAATATGAGTCATACTCACACATGTAGGTAAGCAACATACACATACATACACACACACACACAAACACACACACACACACACACACACACACACACACACACACACACACACACACACACACACACACACACACACACACACACACACACACACACACACACACACACACACACACACACATTGCAGGTTAGCAATATAGGAGGCCGGGAGCTGGAGGCGGGGGCAGGCAAAATAAAGCGGTGTAGTGCAGTGAATGAAAGCGATTGGATTCCCCTGCAACTACGCTCAGAGGCAGAAGTCGTGATGGAGGAGTGGGGGTGGGGGTGATGGTGGAGGTGGTGGTGGTGGTGTTATGTAGGGGCGAGGGGGAAGATTGTGTGCATGGTGAGATGTATTGAGGGGTATTATATTGGTGATGGTAATGGTAATGGTGGAATAAATGAAAGAAGGAGAGGAAGGAAAGGAGAAGAGGCGAAGTCTTATATGCGCGACTGTGCTGTATTTGCCCCACAATTTTTGTTCTTAAAAACACAAAACTTTGGCGTAAAAACGTGAAGAAGTACTAGGCGCAGAAGGCAAGTTGAAATGAAAGGTAGGAGGCGGTGGAGGAGGAGTGGTGAAGTGGGTGGAGGCTTGAATGAGTGGGTGCATGGATGATTGAATGGGTGACTGAGTAAGTGGTTGCGTGGGTGAATGTGTGATTGGATGAGGGAGTGGTGGCGTGAATGAGTGAGTGAGTGGATGGATGAGTGAGTGGTGGCGTGAATGAGTGGGAGTATGAAAGAGGAAATGGGAAATATTGTAGAGGGAGGAGGCTGGATGGAGAGAACGAGTGAGTGTGTGGAATATAAAAGTAGGTGAGTGTGTGCCTGAATAAATAAGTGGGTGAGTGGAATAAGTGTGTGTGTGTGTGTGTGTGTGTGTTGTGTTGGAGGTAGGTAGGTGAGATGAAGGTGTATAGTGAGTGAGTGAGTGAGTGAGTGAGCGAGTGAGTGAATGAGTGAACGCTTAACTAACAAATTCACTCATAATAAGTTAAACATAAACGTTTCTTTCTTTATATTACAAAGTTATATACACATTTATTCATTATTAACTATAAACATCATCACCATCACCATCACTAAAAATATCGGTAATGTAAACTTGCAAACCATCATGTATTCATTATTAACTAACAACATCACCATCACCACCACCATCACCATCACTCACTCATTCCAGCACCAAAAAAAAATGTTGGTATTGTAAACTTGTAAACCAATACAGACTGATGCCGGCTAATTACGCTGTTTCTGTGATGCATTATTGTTGAGCAGTTGAGAATCTATTGTGTAGCCTCCCTCGTGTTGAACTGAATCAATGTGCAAGCAAAGGGTTGGTTTGTTGGGCCAGAAATTTTAACCGATCAGTATACATAGGATTGTATATATGTGTGTGTGTTTTATTTATTATTATTATTATTATTTGTATTACTTAATTAAGGAAGATTGATTATACGATTGGTTTCTATGGTTTGTTTATTTATTTGTGTTTGTCTGTCTGTTTGATGATTTTGTTTACTCATAATACAGTGCTTGAGAAAAAAGAATATATTCAGGTTTAGAAAATGCATAATTCTTGTTCTTAAGTTATACCGTGACTGATAAGACATAATGCTGATGCCAGTGTACATATTAATTGAGAAAAAAAAAAAAGTTGAAACCAAATTATTCACACCATTTTTTTTTTTTTTTTTTTTTTCAGAACTTTCAGATACGAAAAAAAAATATGATAACTTTGGTAAAGCCTGGTAACCTGAAAAAGACAAATTTCTGTTTTATCAACTTAAATAAAAGAGCGAGTGAACGCCGGAAAAAAATCATATGAACTTTGGCATAAATTTAGGAAAGGCTGACTGACGTACACACACAAACACACACACACACACACACACACACACACAGTCACACACACACACACACACACACACACACACACACACACACACACACACACACACACACACACACACACACACACACACACACTGACTCACGAAGTGTCTTATGATCATAACACCTTCAAAATAACACTTTGAGCAAGAAAAAGCCCAAATAAAAATGCCCTAGAATTTAATTATTTCCCATACCAACCAGCGAAACAAATATGCAATAACAAAAATTAAAAAAAAAACAATAACAAACCCCCACTTCTCTGTCAACTTCCCCAGAACATTATTTTTTATCGAACCCAACATCCCTCTTATTACATTTTTTCTGTCGCCAACAAACTTAGAGAGAAATATAAACGGTGGGAAATATAAAAACTCCTTCAACTCGAGTCAGAGAAAAATGATCACGAACATCACCAAGCTCTCGTAAAAGGTAATCACATTTTTTTTTTATTTTGTTGTTCCGTTCGATGACTGTACTGAGAGGATGGAGGAAGAGATAGGAAGAGAAAGAAGGGAACTGAGAGGAAGAGAAAGAGATATTTAGGAAGGGGAAGGTTAAAGAGAAGAGAAAATAAGGATAATTGAGGGAAGCAAAGACAACAAAAAGGAACGAAGGAAACTATCTAAGAAAAAAAGAAAAGAAAAAGAAGGGAAGAGGAAACAAAGGTAGGAAAAATAAGAAGGGGAAGAGGATACTTGAAGGAAATGGGGGTAGAGAGATTAAAGGAGAGAGAGGAGGTGGTAAGGAAGGTGAGAGGCAGAGAACGAAAGAATGAAGATAATATGATAGAAATGAAGGAGATAAGATGATTGAGAGGAAGAGGGTGATAAGAAGGAATAGAAGGAGGGAAGGAGGGAGGGATGGAAGGAGGGAGGAAAGAAGGGAAAATATGAGAAGTAAGAATGGAGGAAGGGAGGAGAGGAAGGACAATGTGAGAATGATGGAGGGAGAAAGGAAGGGATGGAAAATGTGAGAAGGAGAAAGGGAAAAAGGGAGGGAGGGAGGAAAGGAGAGAAAAGATGAGAAGGAGGGAATTAGAGAGTAAGGGAGGGCGGAGAAGAGGGAAAATGTGAGAAGGAAAGGGAGGGCGAGAGGAAGAAGGGAAAATGTGAGAAGGAAGGAAAGAGGGAAGGAGAGAGGAGGAAAGGAGGGAACATGTGAGAAGTAAAGAAGGGAGGGAGGGAAGGAAATGAGGGAACATGTGAGAAGGAAAGAAGGGAGGGAGGGAGGAAAGAAGGGAAAATGTGAGAAGGAAAGAAGGAAGGAAGGAAGGAAGGAAGGAAGCGTGACATAGTGGGCCATAGAGCTGTCAGGTAGATGGAGGAAATGATGAGATGGTGATGATGGTGATGATGGTGATGGTGGAGCAAGGAGTGATGGAGATGATGATGAGGATGCAAGTGATGATGATGATGGTAGAAGTGCATGTAAGATTCTGGTGATGATGGAGATGATGGTGATAGAGCTGGGAATGATGGAGATGATGATGGAGATGATGGTGATGGAGCTGGGAGTGATGGAGATGATGGTGATAGAGCTGGGAGTGATGGAGATGATAGTGGTGATGGAGCTGGGAATGATGGAGCTAGGAGTGATGGAGATAGTGTTGAAGATAATGATGGAGCTGGGAATGATGGAGCTAGGAGTGATGGAGATAGTGTTGGAGATAATGATGGAGCTGGGAATGATGGAGATAGTGATGGATATAATGATGGAGATGATGATGGGGTCCAAGTCAATACTGTAGTCAGGGATAATGAGTTCACCACCAAGGAAGGACAGTAGGTAGATGGGAAGGTAGATTGAAAGGGAGGGTAGATAGATGGGAGAGTGGATAGATGGGAGAGTGGATAGATGGAAGGGTAGATAGGAAGGGAGGGTAGATAGATGGGAGGGTAGATTGGAAGGTAGATTAGAATAGAGGGTAGATAGATGGGAGAGTCGATTGGAATGGAGGGTAGATAGATGGGAGAGTAGATAGGAAGGGAGAGTAGATGGTGAGAGAGAGTAGATAAACGGTAGAATAGGTGGGATGAAAGAGTAAATGGGAAAGGATAGTTATCATATGGACAGGGAGATGGGATGGCAGAGTAGGTGGAAAGGAGAGTATATATACTGCAGTACATCCCTTTCAATTGTCCCTTCCTTTCTCTGTCTCCCCAACACTTCCCTACTCTCTCCACACCACACCAACACTCCTCTCCTTTTTCTCTCCACCACACCAACACTCCTTCCTTTTTCTCTCTCCACCACAACAACACTCCCTTCTTTATTCTCTCCACCACACCACCACTTATTTTTTTCCTTTATCTCCACCACACCAACAACACTTCCTAACTCTCTCCACCCACACACTACCACCCCCACCCCTCCATCCTTCCACCCTTCCTCCCACACACCACCCTACACAAATCTCACCCATCCACCACCACCCTCCACCCTTCCTCCCACACACCACCCTACACAAATCTCACCCCTCCACCACCACCCCCACCCTTCCACACACACACCACCCTACACAAATCTCACCCATCCACCACCACCCCCACCCCTCCACACACACACCACCCTACACAAATCTCACCCTTCCACCACCACCCCCACCCCTCCACACACACACCACCCTACACAAATCTCACCCCTCCACCCCCCCACCCCAGCACCCCATACCAATGCCTTACACACCTCAGCAAATTGGCTATTAAGTGGAACCAGAGCAGGCGAGGCGTCTCTCAGGAGTTGGTGTATATCTGATTCCTTATGATCCATTTCTACTCAGAGGGAAGATGGGGAGGAGGAGGAGGAGGAGGGGGAGGAGGAGGAGGAGGAGGAGGAGGAGAAGGAGGAGGAGGAGAAGTTGTTGTTGTTGTTGTTATTGTTTGTGAAGGTGGTGGTGGTGGTTGAGGAGGAGGTTGTGTGGTGTTGGTGGTGAAAATAGAGGTGTAGAAGATTGTGATGAGGTGGGAGAAAGAACAAAAGGAGGAGGAGGAGGAGGAGGAGGAGGAAGACGAGTGGGAGGAGGAGGAAGACGAGTGGGAGGAGGAGGAGGAGGTGGAGGAAAGAAAAGAAGTATAGGAGATGATAAAGGCACATGAAGAAAATGGAATGGTGGTGTTAACAGTGTGTGAGGTGGAAGAGGAGATAATGGTGGAGAGGTGGATGAGGAGAAGACGAAATCGATGAAGGAGGAAAAAGTGGAAGAGGTGACTAAGGAAAAGGAAAAGGATAGTAGGAGAGAGGAGAAGGAAAAGGATAGAAGAAGAGAAGAGAAGGAAAATGATAGAAGGAGAGAGGAGAAGGAAAATGATAGAAGGAGAGAGGAGAAGGAGACGGTGGTGTTGATGGTTGTTACTGAATATACGACCAGGTCTGGGATAACATAAATCTCTATATCTGATTTCTTTAGTACATATTTGTCCTGAGAAGAGAAAATAGTGGTGGTGGTATTGGTTGATGGTAATGGTAGTGATGGGGATGGTAGTGGTGGTGGTAGTGGTGAAAAGTGATGGTGGTGGTGGTAGTGATGGAGATGGTAGTGGTGGTGGTAGTGGTGAAAAGTGATGGTGGTGGTGGTAGTGATGAAGACGGTGGTGGTGGTAGTGATGGAGACGGTGGTGGTGGTGGTAATGGTAGTAATGGTAGATTAATGTTTTAATGGAGAGATGAGATCAGAAAGTTTACAGTAGTGGGCTGGAGTAGTGACTGGCACGAGACACAGAACCCTAACATAAAGAGTGTTCCAATAATGCTTCGTCCTATCATGAACTAACAATGGCCCAAGATGATGATGATGATGCTTATGGTAGTGATGGTGGTGGTAATGGTAGTGATGGTGGTGGTAATGGTAAATAGTTGTTATTGTTGTTGTACAGTCGGCAACAAAAGTCCTGTCGCCTCCCTTGTTTCACCGAGGCACGCGATGTTCATAGACTCGAGATTATTAGGTGTAGAAAACGTGCGTATTTCTCGAGTCCATGAACACTGCCTGTCTCGGTGAAGCAGGTGTGGCGACAGGACATATGCCGCTGACTGTAATTCCCCAGACTGTCTTTCCGAGCAGTCCCAAGTCTGGTTGACCGAAGCCTCGCATATGCTCGGACCCCCATTAATGTGAACGCGTTGCCTGTGGAGGTGAGGCTGAGGCAGCCAGTTGGAGTTCAGTTTGGTCTGCACCACACGAGATAACACACATATTGCTCGTCCTTTCTCAGTCTGTCTCTTTCTTACCTCGCTTTTGTCTCCCCGACGAAGAGATAAAAAGATAACCAAGGTTGAATACTCGGTATTCCAAATCTTTATGGTTATATATATTATCAATCTATTGAAACAGACAATTGATTGGTAATAAGGTAAGAGGAGAGGCTTTTCCCTACCAGGCTAGTCGAGGATGCCTCGGTTCATCGAGAAGGTACAGTGCAGCCATGGCTGATAGTGATGGACCAGGGTCCAAGGAGTGTTGGAGAGCAACTGAACAAAGTTCGAACAAGTGAATTTTCCAAACCATTCTCAACGTTGAGAGCTGTTAAGAAGACTCACTATTTCGAACTCTGTTCAATTACTCTCCAACACTCCTTGGACCCTGGTCCAGCACTATCAGCCACGGCTGTATAGTCACAAGCATAAGTTTCTTTACCTCCCCTGGCAAGAGTGAGGTCGAAGTCTTGTTTGGAGAAGGGAGTCAGTATCTCATGACGGTGTAAAATTTGTTGGATTCAAGTGAACACCTCTATAGACATGAAGCATTATCCGAGCATTATGAACTGGCCCATTTTATGTTCGTCTAGTCCATATCCAACCACGACTTCGACTTCCCTCTAACCAGGGGGGGTAAAGAAACTTATGCTCGTGACTGTATGTGAGTACAGTGATATTGTGTATTAACATTGAAAATTCACGGTGTAGGACATAATTTATAACTGAGTCTGTAACGATCTTGGTTTTTCATATACCAAACTCGACAGTGTTAGTTTGTATATAAATATAAATTAACGTAATTGAGTAGGAAGGTCTTGAAAATGTACCTAACATATAAGTAAACACAGTGTTAGACTTTATTAATTATTCACAGTGAGTAACGTAAGGAAGGTTATCGTAAGAAAAATCGACTGGAGAATAATCGAAAGAAAACAGTGCGACTGTGCGAGAACACACGAGAACGTTTACGAGACCTTGAAAGAAAACGAGTGTTGTGATTATCGATTTATTAAGATATTAGCTAGTTATCTATTCTTATTTGTGTGGAAGTGCATGCATGTGTTTATAATTTATTAATTGTTTAAATAATTTAATTGTTGGTGCACGACTGAAATTAATGAATATAGTAAAGTAATTGTAATTTGGTTATTTCGTTAACCTTATACAATTCTGTTGATACAGTATAAGTGCATATACATCGAAAAGAACCCACGTAAAATAAATTTATGTTGACGGAATTGAGATGAAAAGGGGATAATTAACATCAAATTGACGATCGTTGAGCCAACACAACAAAAGTCCGCGAATAAGCCCAGTAAGGTAAGTTACATCACTTAATGAATTAACAATATAATAATCTTAATTCACATTCACGTTGCGCCACCCAGTCGTGCGATCTCACCAGCTACCCAGAAGGAATGAGAAATAGTAAGAGAGACAGATAGAACAGGCCAGGGTGTGTCTGGTTATGGATGCCTAATTCCTCCTTACTGGATAGAGTCAGTCCTCACCAGTGGAAAGTAGTTGAGAGGTGGTAGCCTATAGTTGTGGTGGTAAAAGAGTGTGCTTGAAGATTATGGTAGCTGTGGTTATGGAATGTAGTTGAGAAGTGGTAGATATGGTGGTGGTGATAAAGAAGTATGGTTGATGATGATGATGAAAATGGTAGTTGTGTGGTAATGGAGTGTGTGTGGTTGGGAGTTGGCTGTTGTTATGATAAAGAGAGATGGTTGGCGGTGATGGTAGTGTTGTGTAGAAGGTGCTGACGGTATACCAGGTGGAGGAGAAATTGTTGATTGTGTTGATGGAGGGTGACGGGAAGAAAGGGTGAACGGTAATTGAGAAACCATAGTATTGTAATAAGCGACCCAAAATAACCTAGGTGTTTTTTTTTCGGTATTTTCGGGGCAATATTTTGTGTTTATTATTTTCATTTATCTTTCCCTTTCTGGTTATGGCTTTCAGATCTCTCACAAACATTGCATTGTGAGGAATGAAGGACGTCGTTGAATTAAAGAGCGGCAGAAAACAGGTGTGGAAATTAAATAAACAGGAAGAATGAAGATGATGAAAAGAGTGAAGTGTGAGAAAGTTAATTGGGTAAGAATGAAGTGTATGTGCGTGAGAGAGAGAGAGAGAGAGAGAGAGAGAGAGAGAGAGATGGAGAGAGAGAGAGAGAGATGGAGATAGAGAGAGAGTGTGTGTGTGTGTGTGTGTGTGTATGTGTGTGTGAAGGAGAGAGAGAGAGAGGGACGGGGGTGTTTGAATGAAGAGAGGGTAATAATGAAATATGGTACGAGAATCTACTTAGCCCCTTCCTCCATCACCATCGATTATTCCTAAAGGCCTCTCCATTATTCCCCCTTATCCCTCCCATCATCCGTCTCTCACTCACCGCGTCAAAAACTTACACACGTATTGCCTTATGGGGGTAATACTTTTTTTTTTATACATTGAAGTGCCATGATTCCTCCAAAGTATGCTAGGAAACAGGACCAGAAGAGCAAAAATAATGGTGCTCTGTTGCTTGGAATAGTTTCGAAGATTCGGTTGCTCCTGATTTACCAACACAAAACTTCCCCCTTAACGTAAAATATTAAACAAGTAAATAGATGAAAAATAATGGCAGTCTCTTTAAATCCCATCTACCACCAGTTGCAGTGAATGAAAAATGAAAATATAAAAATATTGAGCCACACAAACCATCCCCCCCACCCACCTATCTCTTGCCCTCTGCCCCCCTGCCCTCTGCCCCCCACCCCTTGCCCTCTGCCCCCACCCCTTGCCCTCTGCCCCCCTACCCGCTTTGTTTTTAAATCTAGGTCTCCGCTCGCCTTTTTTCATCGGGTCTTTTTCGTGATTTCTTTCCCCATTATTTTTTTGGGTATTTTTTGTATTTTCTTTCACAGTTTGCCAGGCGTCGGGTGTAACAATAAGCTGTTGGAGAGTAATCTTTTGTTTTGCTACTAGTCTCTCCCACGCTCTCCAGGCCCCTCCCCTCCCCTACCCTACCCTCACTTCTCTCCTCCTCTCCTTCCCTCCCACTTCTCCCTTCCGTTCCTATTCTCTCTCTCTCTCTCTGTCTCTCTCTCTCTCTCTCTCTCTCTCTCTCTCTCTCTCTCTCTCTCTCTCTCTCTCTCTCTCTCTCTCTCTCTCTCTCTCTCTCGCCTTGATTCGCTCTCTCCCTCCTCTGTTCCCCCTATCTTTGAAATCTCACCTCACTCCCACCTTGCCTTACCTTACCTTACCTTACCTTACCTTACCTCGCTTCTCATAAAGTTGTGTAGAAATATTTGTACTTGTAATATGTGTTTGCATACAGAGACATAATTCGTGCAAATAAATCAGTATCATATCAAAATATAATCATACAACAACAACACCTTACGTCAACTCAACCCCGTCAAATATTATCATTATTAAGAGGTGCTGCAAAATCATACACTTATTGCTCTTTATTACCAAGATATTTACTACGATGGAAGGAAAGTGTCTGCGGATATTTGATTGTGGCTGTACACTCGAATAACACAGTCTCTCTAGCCCACCTGATTCGAAGCCCGAGATCTGAAGCCTCTCTATTGGTTCGAGATATGTGTGTGTAGCCTCGAAATGGTTTGGGTGGGCTGTCGTCCAGAAACCACCTGCTTCAGATCTCGGGCCTTGACTCAGGTGCATGGGCTGGAGACTATAATAATATGGTATCCGTGTGTACAGTCTCATTAAAAAAATCGTTTGTGTTGTCCCTCATTCCATCATCATCATCATTATACCTTCTTCACCTCCACTTCCCCCTCCTACCCTTCCCCACCTCCACTTCCCCTCATCAACTTCACTCTCTTCTTACTCCCTCATCCCCCACCCAACTCCACTTCATACACCTTCCCACTCTTCCCACTCCACTTCACCCCTTTTCCACCTTCCCACACTCCTACAACTCCACCCCACTCAAATCTCCATCCCTCATTCGACTATACCTTCCCCTACCCCACCCCACTCGACTCCACCTTCCCCCAACCCACTCGATTCCACCTTCGCCGCTTCCCCCACCCCACTCGATTCCCTTCCCTCCATTCCCATCTCTACCTCCCTCCAACCACTCCCCATCCCCATCCCCATCTCTACCCCCACCAACCACACCCCACCCCATCCCCCCATCCCCAACTACCGAGAGAGACGCCTGAAGACACGACCTTTTGATCTGCCATTAGTATCCGTCTCTCTTCCTTAAACTTGGGGGGATAAAACGACGCCTCTCACGGTGAAGAAGAAGCAAAAGGTGATGGTGGTGGTGGTGGGTGGGTGTGGAAAAAAGTTAAAAGGGTAAAAGAAAATGTAAAAAAAAAAAAAAAAAAAATGGAAGAGAAGACGAAGCAAAATGTGGTAAAAAGTTAAAAGGAGAATAAGGTGTGAAAAAAAATATATATAATAAAAATGATGAAGGGAAAAAGAGAAGATGATGGAAAAGGTGATGGTGATGGGTGGGAAAAAAATAAAAGGGTAAAATAATATTTAAAAAAAAAAAAATTTAAGAGATGACGAAGCAAAAGGTGATGGTGATGGTGGTGGTGGTGGGTGGGAAAAAAAGTTAAAAGGAGAATAAGGTGTGAAAAAAAAAAATATATATATATAATAAAAATGATGAAAAAAGAGAAGAAGATGGAAAAGGTGATGGGGTGGGTGGATAGATAAATAGATAGATAGATAAATAAATAGATAAATTGATACGTAGATAGGTAAGTAGATAGATAAATAGATACATGGATTATATAGAAAGATAGATATAAAGGTAGATACATATATATACGTGGATGGATAGATAGATAGATAGATAGATAGATAGATAGATAGATAGATAGATAGATAGATAGATAGATAGATACGTGGATTGATTGATTGATTGATAGAAGAAATGAAGAAAATGGGAAAGATTTAGTGAGAGAGAGACTGGTCAAGAAAGAAAGAGCAATAGGTGTAATTAATATAACTTTCCTTTGATTGTTGTTTACGAGTCTCTCTCTCTCTCTCTCTCTCTCTCTCTCTCTCTCTCTCTCTCTCTCTCTCTCTCTCTCTCTCTCTCTCTCTCTCTCTCTCTCTCTTCTCTTTCTCTTTCTCTGTCTCTTTCTCTGTCTCTCTTTCTCTCTCTATCTCTATCTCTATATCTATCTCTCTTTCTCTCCCTCTCTCTCTCAAGATCGTAAGTTTGTAAGTGTGTGTTCGTCACCACTATAACTTACTCTGACCCAAACAAAACACTTGCCTCTCTCTCTCCCCCAACCTCCTAATCTCCTTCCCTACCCTTTCTCTCACTCCCTCAATTCCTCCCTCTCTCCTTGTCTCTCCCTCTCTCTCTCTCTCTCTCTCTCTCTCTCTCTCTCTCTCTCTCTCTCTCTCTCTCTCTCTCTCTCTCTCTCTCTCTCTCTCTCTCATTGTCTGTCTCTCTCAATCCCTCCCTCCTTGTCTCTTCCTCACTTCCTCAACCTCTCCCTCCTTCCCTACCCTTTCTCTCCCTCCCTCCATGCAGATCTCTCTCTCCTCCCTTATCTCCTTTGTTTCCTTGAACTTCACTCTCTGCTTAATTCCTATTGTCTCTTCTTCCCATTAGCTCAACTTTTCCTTCCCTCATTTCTTTCTATTTCTCCCTTTCTCCTTTCAAGTCTTTCCATCTCCCCCCCCCCCCCCTCCTTCGTTGGCTGGCTGGTTGACTGGTTGATTAACTAAATTGACTGCGTTGCTTGATTGAGATTCTGGTTAGATAGATAGATGGCTAAATTGCATGGTTGCGTTGCTTGATTGAGTTTCTGGATAGATAGATGGATGGATGGATGATGATTAACTGGCTGGTTCAATCCGTGGGTACCTGGCTGGCTGACTGGCTGAGAAATTGCCTGACTGACTAACTAACTGACTGATTGATTTCTTGACTAACTGACTGATTGATTTCTTGACTGACTAACTGACTGACTGACTGATTAATTTCTTGACTAACTAACTGACTGACAGACTGATGTCTTGACTGACTAACTAACTGACTGACTTGATTTATTTCTTGACTGACTGACTGACTGACTAATGTGCTAACTGACTAACAGATTACATGCCTGCAGGGTGACTAGTTGACTAACTAACCAACTAAATTGCTGACAAACTGACTGAATACTTGACTGACTGACTGATTCACAAGCTGGCTAACTGACTGAATACCTAGTTGACTGAGATTATAATTTCTTAAACTGATAGGATAGCTGACTGACTGACTGACTGACTGACTGACTGACTAATTGGGTAGCTGACTGGCTGAGGTATTGGGCTGGTCGTAATTAGGTAGTGTGTGTGTGTGTGTGTGTGTGTGTGTGTGTGTGTGTGTGTGTGTGTGTGTGTGTGTGTGTGTGTGTGTGTGTGTGTATGAGGCTGGAAGGGAATGAGGAAAAATGAGGCAGCGGTAATGAGGGAAATTAATCTGGCACCTATTTCAGTTGATCTTTTCCCTCAGCCTCATGGTCGGGAAGCTGTGTGTGTGTGTGTATGTGTATGTGTGTGTGTGTGTGTGTGTGTGTGTGTGTGTGTGTGTGTGTGTGTGTGTGTGTGTGTGTGTGTGTGTGTGTGTGTGTGTGTGTGCTTTCGCATGTGTGTTGTGTGTGTGTGTGTATGTATGTATTTTCGTCTCTGTGTTGTGTGTGTGTGTGTGTGCTTTCGCCTGTGTGTTGTGTGTGTGTGTGTTTTCGTTTGCTTATGCATTTGTGTGGGTGTTTATTTATGTGCTCCAGAATTATCAGAGGCCCTGAATTTGCTCCAGGCTTGAGGTAGTATTTGAGTTGTGTGTGTGTGTGTGTGTGTGTGTGTGTGTGTGTGTGTGTGTGTGTGTGTGTGTGTGTGTGTGTGTGTGTGTGCGTGGGTTCTGCTTTGCTTATGCTTTCAAGTGTATAAAGCCTGGGATTATTCGTGTTTATGTAGAGTACGTACACGAAACATGGGGGCTTGTAGCCTACATGGTGTTTGTGGTGTTTGTGTGTGTGTGTATATGTGTGTGTGTGGGTTTGTGTTGATGGTGTTTGTGGTTTTGTGTGTGTGTGTGTATGTGTTTGTGCACGGTAGTGTGTGTAGACGGGGGTGTGCGTGTGCGACTTGTTTATATGTGTACAGTACGTAATTGTGTGCATGTATGATTGTTGAGTGTATTTATTTGTGTTTAATGTATGTGTGGGTATACATTATTTACATTCTTGCATGCTCTATTGTTATACGAGTTTAATATCTTAGTATGTGTGTGTATGTTTCTGTGTATGCATGTATGTATGTATTCACGTGTACGTTTCAGTATATATTTATGCTCTCACAGTACATACTCGATTTTATATGAGTTTAATATCTCAACATGTGTGTGTATTTCTCTGTATGTGTAGGCAGATAGGTACCGGTATGTATATAAGTATTCACGTCTGCGTTTCAGTATATATTTATGCACTCACAGTACATATTCCATTTTATATGTGTTAAATATCTCAGCATGTGTGTGTATTTTTATCTGTATGTGTAGGTAGGTAGGAAATGCATATAAGTATTCACGTGTACACCTCAGTATATATCCTTCCTCAGACTTGACTTAGCAAGTGTTTGGGGAAGAAGTTTGGCAGGGAAGGTCGTGTGGAATCCCTCAGATATTCCACACAGTTAACTACTTGATGAATTTTTCCCGCATAAATTTGTTAATAATTAGCTGGAGGAGAAGTTGGTCAGAAATGTTTAATGAAGTCTGTCTCTCATCTTTCCCTCCGTCAGGGATATTTCGTGAATAATATCACTCCTTCTTTATGCTGTTTTATCGTCGACTCTCTTCGCATTTCTCGGTCCATCTCTCTCTCTCTCTCTCTATCTGTCTCTTGAATATTTGTAACATTGATTGTCAAACTGTGAAAAATATTATTGATATCTATGTTTATGTCTTAGCAACTTTAGTTTATCTTAATCGTAATTATGCTTCTCTCATTCTCTCTCTATTCATAGTCGTAACATAGGTTGTCTAACTATACTGTGAAAAATATAAATTGGAGTCGGTGTTTCCTGTGTGTCTCAATAACTAAGTTTTATTTAATTCGTTTAAATAGTTCTCTGTTCCTCTCTCTGCTGACATCCGAAGCAAAGGTTGTTTAAATGTGACAAATAAATGTATGTCCTTGTTTACTTTGTGTCTCAATAACTATGTCTTATTTCATTCGTTTATATACTTCTCTCTTTCTCTATCTACTGACATTCGAAACGTAATTTAATAAGACATAGTTTTTCAGTTATACAACCTTTATTATATAGGTTGTATAACTGAAAAATAAATGGGTGTCTATGTTTATTCTGTGTCTAAGTAACTCTTATCTTATTTCATTCGTTCACATACTTTTATATTTTTCTATCTACTAACATTCGAAATATATGTATATATAGGTTGTATTAATGTGAAAAATAAATTGGTATCCATATTATTTTACTCTGTATCTTTCTAAGTAACTGTGTCTTCTTTCATTCGTTCACATACTTTCCTGCATCCCTCCATCTCCTGTTTCCAGCTCCAAAATCCGGTTCCAATGGCCAGCTTCAGTTCCCATCACCGGTTCCCTGTCTCAGTCCTCCATCTTTCTCTCGCTTCGTTTTCATTCTTGGGGTTTCTGTTTTTCTTGTGTGTGTAATCTTTAACTTCTTTGGGCAACTTTCTTCCCCCTTTTTCTTTTCCTGTAAAGTTGTTTATCTTAAGTTCTCTGTATCTTTTTAAATTCTATTCTCTATTTTTTTTTCTTTCGTTCGATAATTGTCTTGAGTATGAGAATAGAAGTGGAAGAGGAAGAATGGGGAATAAAGGATAGAATGATTGACAAAACAAAAAATATAAAGGAGTGTGTGTGATAGGAGCGATGGAAATGAATGAAGTGATGATTTGTAAGATTATAATGAGAAAGTGTATTGTGTTATGGTTGAACTGGAGTGATAATGATTTCTCCAATTTGTATATACGAGTATTGAGATCTGTTTTGTGGCAATATTTTGGGGGACTAAGTTGAGAGAGAGTGTTATTGAATAAAGTGGAAGAGGTGAGCTGTGGAATAAAAAGAGAAACAAATTTTAAAAAGAAGAAGAAATGAAGGACCCTACGATCATGTATGAGAATTGAAGGCTTCTAATTTCTCCTGATCATGCTACGAAACAAGCTCCTTCCATATAGGTGGCGTTTGCTGGCAATATTTGAAGGACTCATTTAACCTCAAATTTTCATACTACATCACAGTGTCCCTTAATTAATGGAATGAAGCAGGAGAAAAATTTTGAAACAGAGAAAGAGAGAAGTATGAAATAACGAGAAAAAAAATCACAGAAATAATTAGACAAAATTCACTTTTCCAAATAAATTACAATAATACATGAAAGGGGAAAAAAAAAAAAAAAAAAAAAACGAGGGAAGAAAACAAGAGATGAAGGAAAATTTAAATAAAGAAAGGGAGGAAGTAGTAAGTGAGAATAATTAAGGAAAAATATAATATAGTGTTCGACATGTAATTATCTTTATTATATCTCTCTCTCTCTCTCACACACACACACACACACACACACACACACACACACACACACACACACACACACACACACACACACACACACACACACACACACACACACACACATACACACACACACACACACACACACACACACACACACACACACACACACACACACACACACACACACACACACAGTTCCTTTCTGTTTGTCTCTCTCTCAATCTCTCCCTTCCTCTCCTAGTACTCTCCCTCTCCCTCCCTCTCATAGCCCTCCCCTCTCTCACAAAAGCTGCTTCCCACTATCAATCCCTCACTCTCTCACTCTCCCTTCATCTCCCTCACTCTCTCCCTCTCCCTTCATCTCCCTCACTCTCTCCCTCTCCCTTCATCTCCCTCACTCTCTCCCTTTCCCTTCATCTCCCTCACTCTCTCACTCTCCCTTCATCTTCCTCACTCTCTCCCTCTCCTTCTCTCTCTATCCCTCTCCTTCCCTCTCTCCCCCTCCCTCACACACCCTTTGTAAACAGGAATACAAAGCGTGTGTCAGATGCAACCAGTTCCATCCCAATCACCCTCAGTAATGACAGAGGGAGGAAGGCAAGCAGGCAGACAGGGATTGAGGGAGGGAGAGAGAGAGAGAGAGAGAGAGAGAGAGAGAGAGAGAGAGAGAGAGAGAGAGAGAGAGAGGGGGGGGGGTTGAGGGAGAGAGAGGAGGGATTTGAGAAAGACAGAGAGAGAGAGGGAGGGAGGCAGGGATTGAGGCAGAGAGGCAAGGAGAGAAGGATAGAGAGGAGGGATTTGAGGTAGAGAGGCAGAAGGGTAAAATAACAGAGAGAGAGAAAGAGAGTGAGGCAAGGAAGGAATGAGAGAGAGGGAGGAAGGGATTGAGGAAAACTTGATAGGACTTGAAAGGAAATGGAGGGAGTGTTAGAAGCAAGAAGGGAAGCAGAATGGATGTGAGAAGGAGATTGTGGAGGTGGGAATAAGGAAAAGGAAGAGAAGACAGGGGAGATTATTGGAGGAGGAGGAGGAGGTGAAAAAAGAGGAGACAGGAGGAGGAGGAGGAGGAGGAGACAGAAGAGAGTATTGGAGGAGGAGGAGACAGAAAAAAGAGACAGGAGAAAAAGTAGCAGAAAGATGAAAAAAGACACAAAATAATGAGGCCGTGAGATGGTAAGTGAGGGAAGCGAGAAGTATATGATTTTTTTTTTTTTTTTTAAGCAGCAGACACTCCAGCTCGTCACTCGGTATTAGGACACTTGAACCCTCCCTAATACCCTCCTCACTCCCACACCCTCATACCCTCATCCCAAATTAATATTAGGACACTTGAATCTTCCTTAATCCCCTCCTCACTCCCACCCACCCACCAACACCCACCGACACCCACCCTCACCCCACATTAATTCTGATTTAGTAGTTTAGAAATTGGGTGGGTGAGGGAGAGGGACAGTAAGGATGGGGGTGGGGTGGGGCGGGGTGACAGTGAGGATGGGGCGGGACGATACAAACGACGCCAGATATTGAGTGCATGGGGCGGGAGAGGAGTGAGTGGGGCGGGAGAGGAGTAAGTTGGGCGGGAGAGGAGTGAGTTGGGCGGGAGAGGAGTGAGTTGGGCGGGAGAGGAGTGAGTTGGGCGGGAGAGGAGTGAGTGGGACGTGAGAGGAGTGAGTGGGGCGGGAGAGGAGTGAGTTGGGCGGGAGAGGAGTGAGTGGGGAGGGTGAGGAAGGAGGAAGGAGTGGGGTCGGATTGGCTTAGGGTGGAAAATGAAAATAGAGTGAGAAGAAGAGGGGGAAATGTTGGAAAAATTATAGAGGTAGAAATACAATTGTGTTGGGAAAAAAATAGGTACTGTCGACTCTCAGGGGTTGGATATAGAAAGTTCGGAATGAGAATGGGATGTATATACGGAAGTGAAGAAATGGGAAGGAGAGGAGGGAGATGGAACTGAAGGAAGGTGAAATGGTGATAGAGAAAGGTTGGGAAGAGGGAAAGGGTGATTGAAAAGGAGTAAATGAGAGTGAAGGTTTTAGGAGTTAGGAAAGTGAAAGTAATAATGTAAATAAAGCAGAGTCATAAATATAAAAGGGAATAATTATGTGAATCATGAGTTATAGAGCAAGTGGACGCTACTGGTTTCTTCAAATTTTGTCTCATAACACATAACACATGGCATACTGTCGAAGAATCATGAACTTTACCTCAGTGAATGAATAGGGGATCAAAACTGTTGTAAAGTTTTGGTTGGGTCAGTAGCCCCTCACTTCGGTCACTAAAGAAGGCCTCTGAATATAATGTAATAAAGTATGTACTGTACCTAATTAATGGAGTGACTGTGTTGTTTATGTTATTGTATTATGACTATACCTAGGTCATTTTATTATAGGGTATTATGCCATAGTAAAACTACTGACACTTCTGGTTAAATGGTCATTATTATTATTAAGATTTATCATGGCAGTGTCTTTTCTTAATAATCATGACGAATTGTAGGTCAAACAATATCTTTATGACTACCTGAGGACCTTAATAATAGTAAAAAGGCGAGGAGAATTTGTAGGAGGTGAGAACAAATTCTGTGCACATCATAAGAGGCAGAAAAATGAGAGAAAATAATGACACAGAGAAAAGATATTGGGAGAACTCATTAGGAGAGGCAGAGCTGATATGCAGTAATTCTATCCGGCTTAAAGTGTGGCAGGTGAGGCTTCCCACCACACGCTCTCTGGCACACCACAAGCACCCAGCTCAACTAACAGAAAACCTTGAGAAAATTGCCTTTTCCTGCAGCAGACAGTGTTACGTGTATCTGAGCTGCTTATAGTTGTAGGGTTAAGGGGTTTGCTTTGGAGTTGATCTGACGTAGCACTAACGAGACTGGAATGTATTTGAGGCAGAGTTGTGTTGTGGTAAGGATGGAGAAGCTATGTTTGTTAAAGCCAAGCTGTGTGTGGGATGCTTTGTGAGACTAGAATGATTTCTTCGTTAAGGAACTGAGTTGTAATGCCTGCGTTACGTTGGTTGTGTGAATTGTGTAATTTTGAACGAGTAGTTTTTTTTCGTTTGATTTGTGCATCGTTACTTCGTGGCATTAATTTATGGACCTACATTATGGCGTCTTTAGGTATACAGAACTGTTCTTCAGAGAAACTAAAATGGAAAAACGAAAATTCAGTGACAAACGGTTACTTCTGACCACAAATATTATCATAACCCAGGATGTATTGCCCGGATATCACAACATTGCACCATTTATAATTAACATGATATATCTCATCAATATTTATAAATCAGCTGAGTATCAAACGACGATCCTAACCCCAACATTCTCTCAGCCACCAGTGTCTCTCTTACCTTGACGAAACTCCAAGCTTCCTGTTCACATACACATTAAGTCTGTAGCAACACATCATAATTCCACAACTTTCTCCTGCAAAATGGAAAGTGGGTTGGTGGTTGGGGGGAGTAAGGGATATCGCATTAAGACCCCCCTCCTCCTCCCCCTCCCCCCCCCTCCTCCTCCTCCTCCTCCTCCTCCTCCTCCTCCTCCTCCTCCTCCTCCTCCTCCTCCTCCTCCTCCTCCTCCTCCTCCTCCTCCTCCTCCTCCTCCTCCTCCTCCTCCTCCTCCTCCTCCTCCTCCTCCTACAGTGTTACTTTTATTTTTGCGAAATTCTTTCATCCCGCACCAAAAATTTTTCGCTTCATCTCATTATCATACACCGGGATTGTTTTAACTGGCCTGCCAAGGGGTATATATTCATGAGCTTCACCGGGGCCTCCTCTGAAAACCATAATATTTTTTCTTATTTTGAGTTTGAGGATGAGAGAGAGAGAGTCTGTGAAGTATCGCTCAGGCTTCCTTCCTTCCTTCCCTCCCCAGTCTCTGATCTTGTGGGTACAGTAGAAGCATAAACGAGTGTGTATAGTGTGTGTAGTCGTCTGCTTTGCTACCCATTTACATTATACTAGTAGTTTAATTTTGTTGGTGGGGTTGTATAATCAAAGAGCATCAGATTACCAGTGTCTCTCTTGTTGTTTGAATAACCTCTGTGATCTAAATAAGGAGGGAAAGAAAGGTGTTTGTAAATCTTAAACAACTAATTTATTTCATCAAACTATATTCCAAGCAACATGCAGGTCTCAATTATACTTGTTCATCTGGTCCCATTTCCTAACCTAACCTTGGAAGATTCAAGGCTCTCCTATGTACAGTCGTGGTCAAAAGTCCTGCAACCTGGTGAATAAAAGCGAGCCATTTAATTTAATTTTATGAACCAATATTGCAGAGACCAACAGCTATAGTTTCGAATAATTTTTCGAAGCCATCTCATTTGGAAGGTGTTGCAGGACTATTAACTATGACTGTACCAAAAGTATAGAGTCCCCTTAATGTTATAATTTTTATATTTTGTGCCCGGATTCATTTCCATTCAAGGTTTGTAGAAAAAGTTGTGGTTAATTAAGAGTATTTCATGTTTTGGTTGAATTAGAGGGCTACTGATTTCGTCAAATTATGCCTGGAAACGTCCTTATTTCAACATATGGGTAGGGGTCCTGTGTGTGTGTGTGTGTGTGTGTGTGTGTGTGTGCGTTACGGTTGGAGGAATCAGCAGCCTTCTTCTACACGGTGATCATCAGACATTTGACCACGGTTCCACTGTACCTGCTTTCATTCACACACACACACACACACACACACACACACACACATACACACACACACACACACACACACACACAGTCACTCACTCACTCACTCACTCACTCACTCTCTCTCTCACACACACACACACACACACACACACACTCACTCACTCACTCACTCACACACAAATTCACTCACTCACTCTCTCTCTCTCACACACACACACACACACAGCCAGCCGAGCACCCCTGACTAGCTCTTGAGAAGTACTCGTGATACTCATCTTTTCACTAGTGACAAAGGAGCTTCTCAGAGGCTGCCTTGCATAATTAACATTCGCCTTTTCTTCTTTTTCTTTTGTTTGCACAACTTGCATGATATACTTTCATGCCACTTAGAATAGAATAACCAAGAACGTAGAAATTTTATTATTATTATTATTATTATTATTATTATTATTATTATTATTATTATTATTATTATTATTATTATTATTATTATTATTATTATTATGATTATTATTATTATTATTATTATTATTATTATTATTATTATTATTATTATTATTATTATTATTATTACTATTATTATTATTATTATTATTATTATTGTTATTGTTATTGTTATTGTTATTGTTATTGTTATTGTTATTGGTATTGGGTATTGGAAGAGGAGTTGGGGATCAGGAGGGCAGCAGTGAGGGAGGCTTTGAAGAAGGTGAAGATGGGTAAAACATCAGGAATAGATGGAGTGTGTGGTGAGATGCTGAAGTGTGGAGGTGAAATAGTGGTTGAGTGGAGGTGAAAAATGTGTGGACTGGCAAGGGAGAAGGGAAGTGTGTCTGAAGACTGGAAATCAGGAAATATTGTTCCTCTGTATAAGTGTTGTAGGGAAGGTGTATATACTGTAGGGTAGTGATCGAGAGAGTAAGAGTGAGAACAGAGAAATGGGTGGGTGAGGAGCAGGGGGGGTTTAGGAAGGGAAAAACGTGTGTTGACCAGATTTTCTCCTTGAGGTATATGATGAGAGTGGTGTTGGGTGAGAGGAAAGACGCCAGTTGACTGGGTACAAAGGTACATGGAGGTGATTCATTTGTGGTCATCCCCTTTGAGGATTGAGGCGTCTGGCAATAGATAGACAGATAGATTGATAGATAGAACAGCGAGGTCAAAGCGCGCCCGAGAAAGAAAGTTATTGAGAGGTGGAACAGTAAGTACAAAAGATATCAGATGAAAAATAGGTACGAGTGGAGAAGTGAAAATCCCATTTAGTCGCATTTTACAACAATTGATGGAGAATTATACTTTTGATACATTAGAGCGCCATGATTCCTCCAAATTATTTCAGGAAACAAAACTAGATGAACATGACTTTATATTTTATCTCACGGGTGTGGAAAAGGAGCAGGATTCCAGCCTTTGGTCCTCACCTTATTTAATATAGGAAAACAAATATTGGCGAGATGTTGCTGGGAATAACTTGGAGACATTTTGTTGTTCCAGATTTACCAACATTGTGTTTTTCCATTAAGGAGCCTATGATGTAGTCAGAAAATTAGAGATAAATGAGTCCTTCAAATATTGCCACGAAACACCACCTTTATAAGAAAGGAATTTGTTTCGTGGCATGGTCAGGGGGAATCAGAAGCCTTCAATTTCATACACAATCACAGGATCCTTAATTAACCAGCACCTTTAAATCCACCAACACTTTCCATTGTCCTACTGCAGGTATAAGTTTGTGTTCACTTCTCTCCTCCTACTCTGGGGAATCTAAACTTTATTTCATTATTAAGAATTATTAAGTGGTGAATTGTTATCTTAATTCTTTAGTGTTTCTTTAATTTGCTTTAAGTAATTCATGATGTAAACTTAAATCTTTCATATTTTTCTAATAACTGAAGCTTGTGTATCTTTCTTTGTCCTTAAAATTATTACTTTAATTTTAATTTACACTGAATTAAGGTTGATTCTAGATAGCGTTTTGGAACCAATTTAGAGGAGATTGCATTTACAGATTTTCACAGAGATAGTGGAAAATGGCCCTACTATAAACCACTTCCATACCTGAACCTGGAAATGGCGACCCTCAGTAATTCCCAGCTGCACCTCCCAATCCCCCATGAAGCCACACCAACCAGCCAACAGGTCTCACTGGTTAACAATTCATTATAATCTCACCACACCTTTATTCCAATCCTCCAGTGCCACTTTCACACTCGTAATATCTCTCTCTCTCTCTCTCTCTCTCTTTCTCTCTCTCTCTCTCTCTCTCTCTCAAACTAAGCCACTTTCAGATCTCTTCGCACCTCTTAACTCTCACTTCTGTCCCTGCTCTCCCTCCCTTTCTTCTTACCCATCCCTCCCTTTCAGCATTCATCACATCTCCCCCTCCCCCCGTCCTCCTCTCACTCTCACTCTCCTCTCCCGCCTCACCTTCACTCTTCAACTTTCTTAATATCCACTCCTTCCTTAACTCACAACCTCATCTCAACTCTCCTATACCCCACGACATCATCTGTCTCTTCCTCACTCCCTCAACCTCCCCCTTGCACTTCCTCACATTGCTGGCCTGTCTCCCCTCCTCCTCTCCCCTTTCTCCTTCTCCTCTCCCCCTTTTCCTTTTTCTCCTCCTCTCTCTTCTTCCTCCTCTTCCCTCTTACTATATGCCACTTTCTCCTCCTCTCTTCTCTTCTCCTCTCCTTTCTTCTCTTCTCCTCTTCTCCTGCTCCTCTCCTCTTCTCCTTTCTCTTCCTCCTCCTCTGTCGCATCGTGTCTCAACCCCCCCTTCCCCCCACCACCACACACACATACACACACACACACACCGGGCGATACACTCCTTTCCACTCCGGAAGAAATATTCAGGGCGAGAAATTAATCCAGAAAGCCTGCTGGTCTGGTCTGGCCCGATATATATAAGAGAGGCGGTGGGTGGGTGGCTGGGTGGGTGAAGGAGTTTATATTCCGCCTCTGATCCCCACAGCCAACCCACAGCAGCTGTCAGTCTCGGGATGGGGGGGTGAAAAGTTCGTATTGGTTGGTTTGTGTGTGTGTGCTGGTGTGTATGCTGGTGAGAGAGAGAGAGAGAGAGATCGAGAGAGAGAGAGAGAGAGAGAGAGAGAGAGAGAGAGAGAGAGAGAGAGAGAGAGAGACGTAAATTATATAATTTGGTTTTGGATTTGGTTACTTTCTTGTGGATTTGACGAGATCTGCCCACATGGATTTAAAAAAAATCCACGTGAGGTGTACTGCAACCAGAGGCTTCTTTGTTTTTCTTTTTCTTTTTTCATTGTTGTGTGAACCGCCATCACACGGGGGTGCAGTATCCCTTTGCATGCACCAGTGTAAACTCCCTCCCCCTTATGGTCCCTTCAGGGCTGGTCTCATGGAAAGTGCGGCTCCACTTATTGCTCTTGTGGTAACATGGACTTGGGCCTACAACACCGGCTGTGGTATCAAAGACCTTCCCCCCAATCTCCCTGGCGGTCGGAGGCCCCCAGACTCCCTGGTCCAGTAAGCTCTGGTCTAGTTCCCTGGGATGTGCTTCGGTAGGCCAGGCAAATAGGGCCAGCCCATCCTTTATTTCAATTTGTTTTTTTCACTGCGACCAGAGCGTCTGTGGGGCAGGAGGCCATTCTGCCCCGGGAGAACATCTACAACAACAACAAACAAAGAAACAAACAAAGTAAATTATGTAGTTAAAAATAAACAATGTAGATGGTTAAAAAATTACGAGGTAAAATATCGTCTTTAATGTGAGTTGGAGAGAAGTAATGTGGGAAGCAAGAAGGAAAGGAAAGAGGCTTGGGAGAGAGGCTGGTAATATATTATAACATACTGTACTACCCCAAAAAAATATCCGGAAAAGTTTCGTCACATAAGTTAAATTTTCCTCAACATTTGCCCACGCAGGGAATTAATGTTGTTGTCGTCGACAGGTTTGGTATATTGCACACCTTACAAAAGAGAATACATAAATAGACTTGTGATGTAAATACACGATATAAATAAAAATGAAAAATATATATATAAATAAAAAGACAGATTACTTGAGTAAAAAGAAATATACAAAGAGTAAAATGCGCTAATCCATTTTGCATAATTTCCGGCAAAGACTAGGGACCACCGCCCCCCTCACCACGCACCACACCACTATAAATTGCACCCGGGGGCCAGTGTCAGAGAGCCCCCCCTACCCCCATTAACCTGCTCGCCTCTCTCTCTCTCTCGCACACACACACACACACACACACACACACACACACACACACACACACGTTGTCAGGACTCAGCAGGTGTGTCGCGATAAGATTTCAGACAAGTTTCAACGAATTAATGTCAGGTATAAAATGATTAGAGAAAATTTATGGAAGCCCGAACAGACAGTGGGTATAAAATAAAATATCATAATCCATATTTCTTGCTACATTTTATCAGCATATTTGAGCTTTTTTTTTTTTTTTTTTTTTTTTTTTTTTGAGGTCAATAGTCACATTAAAATACAGAGTGTTCATAAATTATCTGAGCAACTTTACATGTTCATTATTGGTGATCTGTTCAAGTAATTTATGGGATACCTGAATTATTTGTATTTACCTGCGCTATTGTTACTCTTGACACTTTGTTATTATAGATTGTAATACTGTAATAAATATATAATACTGTATCAATTTATAAAGTTGCCCGAGGTAATCAAACTGAATTATGATGAATGACTAGAATTAATATTGAAGATTCAGAAGATTATAATTTGAAGTTTATAGGGTAATTCACTTCTGTTACATTGGAGTGCCATGATTCCTCCAAAGTATGCCAGGAAACAGGAACAGATGAAGAAATATAATGGCGTTCTCCTGCTTGGAATAGTATGGATGAATCAGTTGCTCCAGATTTGCCAACACTGTACTTCCCCCTAAATTATTACGCTTGACTCGTAAAGAAAAAGATAGATCAAACCCACTCACTCAATCAACGAATTAAGAAGCTGAGATGATTTACTTTTCCTACTTTATTTTCAGACAGTAACCATGAGACCAGTGTATGTCTTGAAACACCTTTGATTGTACAGTTGCGGATACTTGAAAATGACACACTTCAAGCGGGCCATTTAACAAGTATAGATATAGGTACTCGCCTCTACACAACGCCTATAGGGTACTCAGTGAGGGGCCCCCCGTTTCATTTGTTTCTGTTTCACAATATTATATCCGTAACTGTATCGTGATAGTCGCTGTGGTTGGTATTGCAGCTCACATCCTTCTTCTCTCTGTGAGTTGGTGGGTGGATGGCAGTTTGGAAATCGTGACCTGTGTGTGTGTGTGTCTGTTTGTTTGTGTGTGTGTGTGTGTAGTGTGTGTGTGTGTAGTGTGTGTGTGTGTGTGTGTGTAGTGTGTGTGTGTGTGTGTGTGTGTGTGTGTGTGTGTGTGTGTGTGTGTGTTGACGTTGGCCTCTGAATCGGGCTTTGAAAAAAAAAAATTCTGATAAGATTATGCAGCTTCTATTTTCTTTCCTGCTTTTAAAGGGGGCACTATGCTTTCGACGTATAAATAGAAAACCATACCATTTCCTTCAAACCGATGCTAAGAAACAGACCAGATCCTAATTATTATGTCAAATTTTAGGCAGCATGTTTAAAGAAATTGATTATACATTTTAAAACTCCCAAGCAACACTATATTGCCTCCTAAATACTTCTGAAGGTGGAAAATGTGGTGGTAAAAAGAGCCAGCCAGAACCAACCACGGCTCTAAGAGGACTTTGTTGGGGGGAGGGAGGGAGGGGGGAATGGGCAGGGGGAGGTGGGAGGGAGGAAGGGGCAGGGGTAGGGAGGGAGGAGAGGCAGGGGGAGGGGGGAGGGAGGAAGGGGCAGGGAGGGAGGGAGGGAGGAAGGGGCAGAGGGAGGGGGGGAGGGACTTAGGGGCAGAGTCATTTGAAGGCGCCCGTCAGAAAGGTGAGAGGCTGGCTGCGAGGAACCTGAGACGACTTGGGAAGGAGAGAGAGGGAGAGTGGGGGGGGGGGCTGCAGGGAGGAAGGAAGGGGAGGAGAGAAGAGAGAGGTCGAATGAAGGAAAATAAAAATATGGTTAGGATGCGATAGAAAGAGGGAAAGAAGGAAAAGCTTGGGAGAGATTGAGAGGTAAATGTAAAGATGTGGCAGAGAGTGGGGAAGGTAAGGGAAGGAAAGAGGTGGACGAGACAGAGTAAGATAAGGATAAATGAGAGGGGAAGAAAAGCTCTAGATATGGCTGAGAGTGAGAGAGAAAGAGAAAGAAAGAGAAAGAGAAGAACAAAAGAGAGAGAGAGAGAGAGAGAGAGAGAGAGAGAGAGAGAGAGAGAGAGAGAGAGAGAGAGAGAGGAGAGAGAGAGAGGAGAGAGAGAGAGAGAGAGAGAGAGAGAGAAACCTGTGAAATATTCATCTCCACAACTTTATAATTCAGTTCCACTCCAGAAAAAAATTATATATTTTACGTCTCTCTCTCTCTCTCTCTCTCTCCTCTCTCTCTCTCTCTCTCTCTCTCTCTCTCTCTCTCTCTCTCTCTCTCTCTCTCTCTCTCCAAAAAGGATCATAATTACCAAAATAGTCTCTTCTCGCCCCGGGTGCAGTGGACCTCCTTCCTTTGAGTAACAAATAAAAATATTGAAAATTAGGCCCATTACACCGATATGTTTTTCTGTCACAAGGAAGGGACCGCGAGGGTGATGTAAAGTAGGTTGCTCAGAGAGAGAGAGAGAGAGATGGAGAGAGATAGAGCGAGAGGAAGAGAGAGAGAGCGAGAGATAGAGCGAGAGGGAGAGAGAGAGAGAGGGAGGGAGAGAGATAGAGCGAGAGATAAGAGCGAGAGGGAGAGAGAGAGAGCATATGTACGGAATATACATTAGTTAAGCATGCATGTGTGTATGTATGTTTGTTTGTTTGTTAGTGAACATGATAACTTAAACCATACGGACGAATTTTGATCAAACCTCTCAGAATGAAAAGTAAGAAGTGCTTAAGGAGAGATTCTCTTGTTGGTAACATTGGAAGGTTACTGATTCCTCTTAACTATATCAGAAAACAGACAGACGCCCTCAGTGGTACCATTAAGGGATCTGTATCGTGGCATAGTTTGGAGGAATCGCAGACCTTCTAATTCACCAACAAAGAAAATCTCGCCTTAAAATTTCTGCATATAATTTAAATATTATGGTCAATAATGAATATATTTAACTCTATAGATCGTTAATTAAAAACCAAAATAAAATATGGGTTAGTAGATAGTGTCTGCAGACTACAATTGGCTTTTGTGAATGTACAGTTGCACCCACTAGTAACGAGTACAGTGTCTTGATGGGTATTGGTGAAATGTGGCCACC
>JAWZYT010002030.1:167500-168647 GCA_034508575.1 Petrolisthes manimaculis | reverse complement strand
CTACCATCCTTTAATAATAATAATAATAATAAAGTAACATATATATAGAGGTACTAGGTCATGTCTCGTGTCTGTAGAAAAATACGTACATACAGCTATCCATCCTTTAATAATAATAATAATAAAGTAACATATATATAGAGGTACTTGGTCAGTTTTGTATATATATAGAGAGGTCAGTTTTTTATAGCCTAAATTATGATGGGGTCTATAATTAAAACGAGTCTAATGATTATATATATATATTAATTAAACGAGTCTTTCCTATATACATCAATATTCTTCCCCTTCCAAATATTCCCCAACAATATTCCTGCCCTTCCAAATATTCCCCTACACTATTCCTCCTCTTCCAAATATTCCCCTACAATATTCCTGCCCTTCCAAATATTCCCCTACATCAATATTCCTCCCCTTCCTTCCAAATATTCCCCTACAATATTCCTCCCCTTCCAAATATTCCCCTACATCAATATTCCTCCCTTTCCTTTCAAATATTCCTCGTGGTGACTATTTCCATCTCAGGGTTTTGATTTACCTTGTTAAATTTCCCAATACTCTTTTCGTCGCTGCCTTGTCGAAAGATGTAAGGACGATGTTCTTTGGTGGGTTGTTTATTATTATTATTATTATTATTATTATTATTATTATTATTATTATTATTACTATTGTTATTGTTACTACTGCTATTATTATTATTTATTATTATTATTATTATTATTATTATTATTATTGAAAGAAGGGAAATGGATCTTTGATGATGATAATGATTCTCTCTCTCACTATCTCTCTCTCTCTCTCTTCTCTCTCTCTCTCTCTCTCTCTCTTCTCTCTCTCTCTCTCTCTCTCTCTGTATAGGTTACTGTGCAGAAGGAGAGAGAAGGAGTAATGGAGAGAAGGAGGGAATGGAAAGGAGAAAAGGAGAGTGAGAGGAAGGGAAGGAAAGGAGGAGGAAGAGGGACAGTAGAAAGTAATAAATGAGAAAGGGAAGAAGAGATGGATAAAGACAAAGGAAGAAGGGAATAAGCAGAGAAAGAGCAGATAATCAAACATAATAAAGAAGAAAGGGAAGGAAAGAATGAATAAAGAAAGAGAAGAAGGGAACGAGAAAAGAAAATCAGAGAATAAATCGTAATAAAGAAGAAGA
>JAWZYT010002030.1:0-162500 GCA_034508575.1 Petrolisthes manimaculis | reverse complement strand
GAGAGAGAGAGAGAAACACAAACCTCATCACCATAATCACAACAATAATCCTTCCAATGACAGAGTGCTTGCAACTCCCCTAACTCCCCCCCCAACCCCCCCTTACACCCCCCCCCCCAAGCCTGTCCCCTAATTCCCACGTGACCCCCTTAACCCAAAATAAACTGATGCAAAATAAAACATTATACCATTTCAGAAAAGGAAAAAAAATACTGTATATAATAATGATGAAAAAATGATAATTATATATGTAAGGAAATCTATTATTCCCACCCTTATTCATTCATCCATCCATCCATCCATCCATCCATCCATCCATCCATATCTTTATCCATCCATCCATCCATATCTTCATCCATCCATCCACCCACATCGTCACCGTGGTATCTTACAACACACACACACACATACACATACATACACATACACACACACTTTAGGATCTCACTGTACACACACACACACACACATACACACACACACCACACCTTAGTATCACAGTATTAATATTGTGTTGTAATAGGTAGGTAGGTAGGTAGACTTGGAGTTGCTTATGTTGTTGTGGACTTGAGTAACTAATTTTTGAAACACGTGGTTGGTTAGGAAGTGAGTATAGTGAGGAAGTGAGTATAGTGACAAGTATAGTGACGAAGTGAGTATAGTGACAAGTGTTGGAGTGGGGTGACTGACTTGATTGGCTATCTATGCAAATACAACAATAGGGTCTGAGGTGTGTGTGTGTCTGTGTGTGTGTGTGTGTGTGTGTGTGTGTGTGTGTGTATGGGGTTGGTGTGTGAGTGTGTGTGTGTGTGTGTGTGTGTGTGGGGTAATGCTAATTGTTATTCATAGACACATCTCACCAACCCAACCCACCCTTAGGCTCCACTCAAGGCAGGTGTAAGGAGAGAGAGAGAGAGAGAAAGAGAAAAGAGAGAGAGAGAGAGAGAGAGAGAGAGAGAGAGAGAGAGAGAGAGAGAGAGAGAGAGGAAAAAGGGTTGAGTGCAAATGTGTAAAGGAAAATATATATAGAAGAAAAATGAAAAGGCAATAAAGATAAGGAAAAAAAAAGAAGAAGAAGAGAATGAAAGAGAAGAAGGAAAAGGCAATAAAGAAAGGTTAATATGAGGAGGGGGATAAAAAATAAAAGGAGGAATTGAAGGAGGGTGAAGAAAGAGTAGGTATCGCCCCCTGCCCCCACCCCCCTGAAGAAAGAGTAGGAATCCCCCCCCTGCCCCCACCCCCCCTGAAGAAAGAGTAGGTCCCCCCCTGCCCCCACCCCCCCTGAAGAAAGAGTAGGTATCCCCCCCCTGCCCCCACCCCCTTGAAGAAAGAGTAGGTATCCCCCCCTACCCCCACCCCCTTGAAGAAAGAGTAGGTATCCCCCCTACCCCCACCCCCCCTGAAGAAAGAGTAGGTATCCCCCCCCTGCCCCCACCCCCTTGAAGAAAGAGTAGGTCCCCCCTCCTCTTCCCCCTGCCCCCACAACCCCCCCTTTTGACATCTTCTCTCGTTTGATGTTGAGTGTGGCCAAAGAAAGTCACACCCAGAAAAGGTCCCGGTAATCAATGAAGTCGTCACCCACCTGTAGGGGCTTGGGGTGGTTTTGTTTCACGCCCCGCCCCGCTCCAACCCGCCCTCCCCAGCCTGACTTCTGCTTCTTTGGATTGTTTTGTATCACGCCCCGCCCCGCCCCGCCCCACCCTGACTTCTGCTTCTTTGGATTGTTTTGTATCACGCCCCGCCCCGCCCCAGCCTCACTTCTGCTTCTTTGGATTGTTTTTATCACGCCCCGCCCCGCCCCGCCCCACCCTGACTTCTGCTCCAAAGTATAGCAGCCAGGAAACAGGACCAGATGAACAAACATAATGGTGTTGTGTTGGTTGGGATAGTTTGGAGGATTCAGATAATAAAGAAGAAACAGATAAAAAAAAAAGGAAAGGGTTTGGCTTAGGTCCAAAGAGGTGCCATAATGTGGATAAAAGGGAACTAAGGAAATAGGGAACACACACACACACACACACACACACACACACAATTATACTGCAGATTTACCACCAACACAATATTTTCCCCTTAACCCACCACTATCCTATCCCTATTTCCTTCCTTTCCTCGTCATTCCATTTAACCTGCAGCCTAGTGTACAGCCTAGCCTAGTACTTGTGGTCCGGTGGAAGGTCTGAGCCAACAGCCGGATGAAATATAAGTTACAGTATTCTGGAGTTGTGTAAATATTTGATCCAACTCTGGCTATACCGTGGTTTGGGGATCATCAGTTTTTTTTAGGGTGAATTGGAGAGCTATTGACTCCTCCACTCTATATGACAGAAAACTAACCAACTACTTCACTATATGAGTATATATAGGGTATGGAGTCTAGCTGTTTCCTTGTACTGTTCTGAAGGAGCCTCACGCCTTATATACATACTAATGAAGAGCAAGACTTTTAAGAACAAAATGTCTTATTTAAAATATATATAAATCAATTATAAAATGGGTATACTTTATTTTTCACAGTTATCTGCTGGAGATGATTAAAAAAATGTAGCGTCTTATTGTTTGAAAAGGATGTAAATAATATGAACGTTGTTAAAAAAATAAAAGATAAATATGCCTTTGTTATTGTAGTAGAAGCGACATAACCAAAGATGAAAAGATAACGAGAAAAGAATAATAGAAGGGAGACGAGAGGAAGAGGAAAGAAAGGGGAAGGGAGGGAAGAAAGAGGAGGGTCGAGGCGAGGAAAGCTGTCAACAATCCAAAAACACCCACTAGTCAATAATTTGAGGGAAGGAAACAATTTGTTTTCTCGCTTCCCTGCCTTCACCCGAGGACATCTTTTTCCACACTCGTATTTCTTTGCCCTCGGGGATATGACGTGCAGAGATGGAAGGACAAGGAAAAACACAATAGGCTATGAAAATAAAAATGATTTGTAAGAATGCAGAAGTAATAATAGAGGAAGAGAAAAGGATGAGTGAAGGTTCGCTAGACATCACTGCAGGTAAGAGAATGAAGTGTTATGAAACATTTCACAGTATTATTATATATAATTGATTATCTGATATTCTAAAGACGTTGCTGGAGGTCCCGAGGCATAAATATATATATATATATATATATATATATATATATATATATATATATATATATATATATATATATATATATATATGTTACACAAACGACACTATGGGCCATATTCAAGAACAATGATAGTGTGGCCTACCGGTACGATGACTGTGTTGTTTGTCTACGGAGTCGTGGTATCGGTACCAAACCATCGTCAACACACACCATGAGCGTTCTTACATACGGCGAAACCAAGTAAAAAACATCAACACATATAAAATAAAATATTAGTTCAAAACACTTTCTACTTCCTACCTACTGTCATCTGTCTCCTCCCCCCTAACGGGACCCGCCTTGACGTGGTGTGTGTGTGGGGGGGGGGGGGGGGGGGGAGCTTGTGTGTCTCTAAGACCACTGGCTCCCTTTCTTACAGATTCTTACAGATGATTCCCGGGGAGAGGCTTGTTAGCCTATGAGACCCGGCTCAGAATTCTCTCTAGTAAGGCTTGGCGTGGGCTTCTCAATGTCATGAATTTTTGTGATACGAGCTCTATATTGGTCTACACAGAGTCATTCTCACTGCAGAGACAACGGCAATATATTAAATGTATATGGTAAGCTTTCTTACCTCTAAATCTAGAGTCTGACTCCCAGAGTGAGCGATACATTTGATGGTAAGTTTTCTTTGCAGCACTAATTATATCAATGCTAATTCAAGTGTGGATACCAACTGACTAAAGTTGCGACAGCAAGTTAGTTCCTGTTTTAACTTGTGTTTACATACACACACACACACACTAATTTTTCATAATATTCTTAGCATTATCTTAAAATTCACATAGAAATTCACACAGATTTTAAAAATTTGGTGTCCTCACACAACACCTCCCACGTAGCTCCATTTCGCACACAGATTTGTGGGAAATTCCCACGAAGTGGCAACACTGAGTCACCTATACAGAATAGAGCCCTAAAGATAATCACAGGCTGCACACCATAAAACCAAAATCAAGGATCATTTTGACATGAGAGGCACACAAACACTTTATTATAGTCCATGAGCTGAGCCTGGAACTTAAGAGAGTACCAAAAAGGTGAATAAATATCATGTGCACTTTCAGCAATTAAGGTGGATGTCTGAAGTGTTGCGAAATGGTTGATGGACATTCCAGAAATATAACTAATCAATCACCTTTTTGGCAACCTATCTCTAGCAAGTATAGTAAATTTTTCACCGAAAATCGAGAATAAACTAATAAAAATGGCAAGTCTTCAACTAAAGATCATATTAAGAGACTTCTAATTGGTCTCATCTTATTCGTTTCTTAATTCTGCATCTTTTGGTGTATAATACATGCAACTTAGGACACAAATTTGCTTCATAATATGAGAAAAGTGAAGGAAAAGTTGACCAATTTGTGTATTTTCTTACGACTTTGTTTACAAACTTTCTTTTGTTTCTGCCCAATCCGTATCTGGACGACGAGAACACAGTTTCTACGTATTTGGTCAGTTCTCGTCACTGAAACCAAGCGCTCCCAAGACGGTTTCGGTACCCCAATCCTCCGCTTGGACGACCAGATGACGGCTTTAACTAAAAAGAAGAGGCGGTACCGAGGAGAGCTAGAGAAAGAAAAGGAAACAAAAGTTTAGAGATGTATGGCTAGAAGTAAGAATTGTTATCTTGCCTATTTTATACTCATCCTTTTACTATATGTCGTTTAGTTATATATTTTTACTACATTTCATTTACGGTTCATATTGTACCACCGGACTGAGGCCCAATATTATTGAAACTGCATATATTCAAAAGAAAAAGAACATTTTTGTTTATATATTATTATAAATAAAACCTCCAAGTAGTTGAGGAATATTTTTATCCTAACTTGCTAAGTCGTAGGGCAATGAAGGTAAAAGTAGGGTAATTTCAGTGTCTGTGTAGGGCGAAGAAGTCTCAAGGGGTTGGCAACACTGCTGGCAACACTTATTATTCTCTTGTTTATCTTATTGAACTTTATGGAGTGGGTGGCTGGTAAGAAATATTTTGGTATTTATTTACATTTTAAATGCATTTAAGGGTCTTCTAAGGGTTCAAGGCTATTGTAAGGGTTAGTTAAGGGTATATAGTAAATTATTAAGGGCCGTAAATAAGGGTAACAGTAATTAATAAAGGTTAAATAAGAGTGAGTAGTAATGGCGTGGTACTTTCTGGTCAGATAAATATTAGAATTATTTTAAGGGTGTTCTAAGGGTTCAAGGCTATAGTAAGGGTTAGTTAAGGGTATATAGTAAATTATTAAGGGCCGTACCTAAGGGAAGTTAGAGAAATAAGGGTTGGTGTGAAATTAGTGGTGGGATATTAGGATAAAATTAATATTATAATTATTTTATTTTTTTTATTATTTTTAAGGCATTTAAGGTTCTTCTAAGGGTTCAGGGTTATATCAAGGGTTAGTTAAGGATATATAGTGAATTATTAAGGGCCGTAAATAAGGATAAAGTTGGAGAAATAAGGGATTTAATCGATAGGGATTTTATTAACAAGAAATATATTAATAAAATTGGTAAATTTATAGAAAAAGTGTGTTCACTATATTGTATATTTTAGTATCATTATCCACTATATTTCACCATTCTAACACACTTTTCATCTATGGTGTTTCTCTCGGAAATGCCCCGTTTTACAAACATAATTTGGAAACTATAGTCTGTTCAAAATTTGTGTTCCACTATAGTCACTATTAATCTGGCTATTTATATCTATCTAACTATCGCTCTATTTATATATCTATCTATTTCTATCTATCTAAGCATAAGAGGCCAAAAGGAACAAAAGTTTTGAACAGGGTATAGTCTGACCTGACCTAACCTAAACCACAGCAGACTAACGGGACCTAACCTGGGATAACTACCGGGACCTAACCTGGGATAACTACCGGGACCTAACCTGGGATAACTACCGGGACCTAACCTGGGCAAACTATCGGGTATAATGTGTAAACTATCATAAAGTGACCTGGGCAAATTCCCAGGACCTAACCTAATGTGGTAACACTGTGCAATGCTAGCCAAGAACCCCAGTTATTCTGTAATAATACCGTAAAATTAATTATTTCAGTAGTGAGATTACAGAAGAAGGATTTGACATAAGATTTGTATAGAAAGATTATTTTATTATCGTTATTATTATTATTATTATAACTACTACTACTATCATTGGTAAATTTACAGAAGGAGTGGGTTCACTATGTTGTAAATATTTAGTATCATTATCCACTATTTTGGATAATTCTAACACTTTTCATCTATGGTGTTTCTCTCGGAAATCATTTGGAAATTAGTCTAACCTAGACTAGACCAGACCACAACAAACTACCGGGACCTAACCTGGGCAGACTAGGACACTGAAGACCAGGCTTGCTAAATTGTACAGTTACCAGCACTAATAAGTATACTGTGTGTGTGTGTGTGTAGCTGCTTGTAGTAAATTAAAAGATGGTACCGTAGTTAAATTATTTATTGGAAGGTTTATCATCCAAGGAACAGAGGGAAGCTGTCAAACTCTTACCTGAGTTAACCCTATATGGATGATTATATTTGACCATGACTGTACATTGATGTTATACTGTACAAGAAACAACATGCATACCAACAAAATATTGATGGTTTGTGACAAAAATGTAAAATAATCCAGACTAAAAAAATAAGTTTGTTAATCCCTCCGCATCCAAAGCACCAGATATCAGATTCATAGAAGTAATGTTGAGCTTTGCTTGGCAGTCTGTGTTCGGTGTGACGTGAGAAATGGAAACACCGCGCTTAATTTTCCGTTTCTGTCGCCAAATAGGGCACAGACTACGGTGCAAAGTTGGACATTGTGGTCCTGGCATAATTACCAGGTCACGATGGAAGCATGAGTGAGTGGCCTCATGTTACAAGAGAGCACAATTGCATCCACTTAATATTGAGTATGTTACTACTACAAATATAATTACTGTATATCCAGGCTTACTATGAATGTTTCACCCACTGCTGGTCAACTTTTGAGAAAAATAAGTCACGAGTAATAGTTGGAAGTTGGTCAGTGAAATATCACACAATTTGAAATATTGACAAGAACTGGATACAATTTTGAATCAGGACTATAATTATCTGTTTCAGATAAGAGGTTTGATGGAATTTATATGTTAGTGTGCAAAGTTTATTTTCTAATCAGTAATAGTTGTAAAGAAACCTTCAGACCCTTTGTCTATCCTAATGTTAATTGTCATTTGTGGTGTCACTGTTTTCAAAGGTGACAACTCTGAAAACAGTTATTACCATTACAAATACAAAAATAATAGTATAATGTTATTAATGTTTATATTAATGAAATCACCAGTTTGTAAAGGATGTTAGATAGTGTTGTTTATAACCCATTCTATTGAGTACATTATTTAATTTAGACTTTTATATATTGTGAATTAAGGGTAATATTCATATGGCATTTATTTTATGTACAAATGGCAGAACTGAGCTTTAAATTATATCTTGTATTTTATACAGTCATGGTCATGTATAACTTATGTAAGAGTTTGACAGCCCTCTGTTCCTTAGATGATAAACTTTCCAATAAATAGGTTAACTACCATCTTTTGATTTAATACAAGCAACTACACGCTACTTAAAATAATAACACACACACACGTTAACTACCATCTTTTAATTTAATTTGTGAAGATGAAACACACTGTTCTTACATTGTTGTTTCATTACAGACTGTAGCTTTGTGGACAGTGAGTTGTGCGATGTGTTTGTGAAGATGAAAACAAACATTGCCTGCTGACATGGTTAACATCACTTCATCACACTACACTTTGTTTATGGAAGATCATTTGCCATAATAATAATGGTGAGTTGATATACCTGCTATCATTTCTTATGCTGTTAGTCCTTCTACACTAATTTGGTGAATAATTTCTGCCTTCCAAGTTGATCATTTCCACTGCTATTTATCTCTCAATCTGTCATTTCCACTGCCATCTATCTAAGGACAGTATGTATCTGTCATTTTCACTGTATCTATCAGTTTCACTGCTATCTATCTATCTGTCATATCCTCGAGGGAATGAGGTGACAGAGCTATAGATAGATAGATCTATCTATCTATGTATGTATGTGTCATTTTCACTGCACCAATACTATTTGTCAGTGTCTCTTTTACTTCAATGTGTACATAATGAAACCCTTTACATACATACGTACCATTTAGGATATTGTTTTATCCTTGCCTTGGTGTGTGTGTAGGGTGGGGCCTTGGAGGAACATTTTCAATTTTTCTCCCTCCTAACTCCAACCCTGTCATCTTTTTCTTGGCCACAATTATTACATTCTCCAATTAGACACAGTTTCACTTGGTCCCTCTTTTCTCCATCATTCTCTATCTCAGTATTTCAATTTTCTCTTCTTTCTATTTCCTTCCTGCTTGCTGTCACACCTCTATCACCGTTTTCTGGCGCTATATGACCTCGCTGTTTCGGCACTTAATATCCGTCAATCACTCACACACACATTATTCTCTGACACACACACACACATTAATCTCTCTCTGACACACACACAGTCTCTCTCAATCAATCCTTCCTAACTTTTGCATTCCATTCTTTGGTGCTTGTATTCTACTCACTACCATGACTGATGATTGGGGGGGATTTTTGCTCTACCCCCCCCCCCCCCAATACATTTCTTCAGTTATCCATAAATTAAATAGGTTGTATTTTGTTACAGAGTTGTAACAAGAGAGATTGAAGAACCTTCATTGTTTGTTGTTGTGTACTGTTCTTCCTTCCAACAACAACAGTACAGGCCAGACACCTTGAGGAACTACAACAACAACTGTAAGTGTTTATGGAATTACAGTGTTGTATTTGTTGTTGCTTATAATAGTTTGGAGTGAGTCAGTTGGTCCAGATTTATATTGGAGCATCTTGATTCCTCCAAATTATGCCATGAAACACATCCCTAAATTATTAGTACCATTGAGAGTGTCTGTTTCTGGTAGAGTTAGGAGGAATCAGTAGCCTTCCAATTTACCAATAATAGAATCTCCCTTTAAGGACCCTGTGTTTGTGTATGTAAATTGGATGCTTCTGATTCCTCCTTTCATATGTGTGTGTTTTGTGGTAATATTTGAAGGACCCATTTTCCTCCAATTAATTTTTACTACAAAACAGGGTCCCTTAAGATCAACCTAGGATAGTGTGTCTGTGTGTGTGTTACCATACTAATTGCACTGTACAGTATTTAGAAATATTTTGTACTCAACACACAAAGATTTAACACTAATTAATCTGTTTACTTTACAGGTGTGTAGAGAAGACAAGAGAGGAGGAGAACAATAAGCGAAGTACACAAGAATAAAAGGAAAAAATAAATACATATTAATTATTATAATTTATTAAATTATAATATTATAACATCATAATTACATACCTAAAAGAGTGTAGGGTTTAATTAAAAATTATATACTACTGTTTGTCTGCGTGAGATACCACTCACTCACACAGACAAATATAATAACATCAGTGATAATGTGTGTGTAACAAATACACACACAGTAATAGTAGTGGTATAGTAGTAGCTATAGTTGTTGATGTTATTTCTCTTATACAACTGCACTCCAAAAATCTGTAACAAAAATACAAATGAATTAATTATTTTAGAATTACTACATTATTATTATTATTATTATAAGAAAGGGACGAGAAGAGAAGGAAAGGAGAGAATGCCAGCCAGTCAGGTGTTATACAGTACATAGATTCTTTTGTTGGTGAATTGGAGTGCCTTGATTCCTCCAAAGTATGTCAAGGAAACAGAATTGCAGCGTTTTGATTCCTCCAAAGGATGTTGATGCAATTTAGGTGGTTTGACATCACACTGACTCGTTATACACGCACAACACATGCAGCCTCTACTATACTCGTTTTACGCTAACCTGGCCTAGTAGCCACGCCCCCTTAATAGCTGTATTTTTAATGCTCGTCTCTGATTGGTCAATATCTCCAGGCAACCTCCGTTCACGCTTACCTTTGCTTTACCAAAACATTGCATTTCTCCGAGGTACATTATTTTTGTTTTTTCTTGGTGCGTCACTTATTTCGCTTAATATCTACTTGGTATTTAGGTAACCTGACAGAATAATGATAGAGGATTACCTTTATCGTGAAAAAAATATCCATATAATTAAAAAATATACGATTAAATACGAGTTGAAGTGAAACAAGTACTTAAAAATGTGTATACAACTTTTTTTATATGCCGATATTTATTTATAAATATTACGCTACCATGATTAAAAATGGGTGGATGATGTAAATAAAATCCTCCTGCATGTCATGGTGGTATAAGATTGTAGATAAGACAGAAATTATTTCTGCAAACCTAATTTTAATGTCAAGATGTCAATAACACTCTAATATGCACCCAGTGTTGCCAGGTGCATGGAAATTTATCTGTTTTAGGGAATTAAGAAATCCACACAGGAAAATAATATACAGTTCGTTCAAGAGTAAACAGGGAAATTTCTACCAGATGAAATGCCTAAAAGATCATCAATGTTCAGGAGTAAACGGGGAATAATTGAGGTTAAAAGCGAAATTCTAATATTAAGGTGAGCGAAATTACGTTAAGCAGACATGGCAACACTGACACTCGAGCGCGGGAAAACTGGGTGCACATTAGAGTGTTATTGACATCTTGACATTAAAATTAGGTTTGCAGCAATAATTTCTGTCTTATCTACAATCTTATACCACCATGACATGCAGGAGGATTTTATCTACATCATCCACCCATTTTTAATCATGGTAGCGTAATATTTATAAATAAATATCGGCATAAAAAAAAAGTTGTATACACATTTTTAAGTACTTGTTTCACTTCAACTCGTATTTAATCGTATATTTTTTTATGATATGGATATTTTTTTCACGATAAAGGTAATCCTCTATCATTATTCTGTCAGGTTACCTAAATACCAAGTAGATATTAAGCGAAATAAGTGACGCACCAAGAAAAAACAAAAATAATGTACCTCGGAGAAATGCAATGTTTTGGTAAAGCAAAGGTAAGCGAGAACGGAGGTTGCCTGGAGATATTGACCAATCAGAGACGAGGTCTAGTAAGGAGGCGTGGCTACTAGGCCAGGTTAGCGTAAAACGAGTATAGTCACAGTTGTTTGGCAGTCAATTGGTCGGTCCCTCTTAGTTAGCATATATGGGAGAGGAAAGGACAGGGAGAAGCTAGTGAGCATAATTGTTAAAAAAAAAAAAAAAAAAAAAAAAAAACTGAAGGAGGAAAATGTAAACTAAAAGAAAGGACTGAAGAAGGAAATATAAACAAAAAAGAAGGGAAGCTGAAGGAAGAATAGGTATAAATTTCTTTATAATTTACAATTAGTGATTCATGATACTCTTATAAATTAGGACACTGTGTGTACTAAACTCTAGAGAACGCTCGTACTGATACGAGTGTTTGTTACAGTTATTCTGAAAAACCAAGCTTGCAATGTCTCTAAAACTTAGTAGTCATTTTCCACTGTTGTTGTTATAGATGTGTATTATAACATTTTCTATTAATTTGTGTACAGTAAACTCTCATTATCAACCAATGGGTTTATGGTTGTTTTATATATATAAAAAGGGTTTGTATACTGTACACAAATTCATTATAAGCAAACACAGTACACATCCACAACAACAACAGTGAAAAACAAGGCATTACTTTCAAGATAAATTTCTATTCATCGATATTGAATAATTGTGTCAACATACCGTACATACCATTGCAATTGATTATCAGGTGTTGGAAGGTGTCTGGGAGAGGGTGGGATTGGAAGCACAGCCAGGACAAGAGTGAACAGTCTCATGTAAAAAGATGTCACAGTTGAAACAGAACACTTGATGACAATTCCGACATTTGTATACCTGCAAGCAACATTTCAAGATTAGCATTCCAACATTTATATACCTGCAAGCAACATTACAAGATTAGCATTCCAACATTTATATACCTGCAAGTAACATTACAAGATTAGCATGTACACTTGCAACACAAAAGGCTTGCTTCAAATAGCCTGATTGAGTATTAAGCGAGCTCAAGCAAATATGAAACAGGATAAGCGTTGTAATTGGTTCACTAATACAGTATGTCAAATGTTTCAAAACTTCAACTAGACCTACATACTAACTTTGGATTGTGAGTGTACAGCAGTCCCTTGATAAATTATACAATGATTATGTACTTGTATTCACCACCACTTCATTTTACACTCAGTCACTTATTGAAGACCAACAACCAATATTTTCCCAGGTTTCTGTTATTCATTGCCGTATATACACACTAAGTGATTTACTGAACCTCTGTTTAAAGGATATTTGTGATAAATTTATCAACTTATATTGAGGGAAGACTGTATATTGAATGGAAAAAGAATTGATTTAAATTAAAAAAAGTTGTGAAGAGATTTTTTAGAAATAAAACTTACATATTTGTCAGCAGCTCCTGTGATGAATATTTTCTGGCAGCCATAACAGAGCTTTGCTGAACTCTCCTCCAAGGGAATCTCACTGTAGTGTTTAAGTGGGAAAAGATGTCTGGAAACAAAATTACAAACAATTAGAAATGGTTTGTTATAGAATTTGTTGTTGCTATAAATTTATGATAATAATATATAATGTGAGTACTGCTGTCTGGACCATGGTTGAGAATCTAGACTGTGGCTGCCTGAGTTGCATAGCAGTTCATATGAGACTGATACGAGAGACTGACTGGTTTACTGTGTGGAGTCTTGCTGCTGCTGGGTGCCTTGTTACTAAGGTAAAAGTAATCGATTACTTATCAATTATTGATCACAAAAGTAATCGAAAAAACAAGAATTGCCCATCACTATTAAACTCTTCTTATCTACCACTGAGTTTATTGGTGTGAAATGTACAGCGACAATCAAATATCCACCGACACTTTCCTTCCATTGTGTAAACAATTCAATATTATATCAAAATATAATCATACAACAACACCTTCCGTCAACTCAACCCCCTCAATTATTATTATTATGAGGTGCTGCAAATTCATACACGCCTTGTTCTTTATAACCAAGATATTTACTACAATGAAAGGAAAGTGTTTGCAGTTATTTGATTGTGGCTGTACAAAGGGCTATTAGTTTACTGTACACAACTTCATTTAATATAAACAAAACATATTATGCACCCATAAGAACAGTGCAAAACAAGGCATTACTGTATAATTATGTCCTAATACAAGCCTAAATCTTTCTGTACGGTTCTTTCAAAATCAACGAATACAAAACTGGACCCACCAAAAATGTGAAGCAGAGACAACAAACCTATAAGATCTTGCAAGGTGAGGAGCGGTGACCAACATGAGGCCACACACACGACACTCGGCGGGAAGGTCACAGTATTTGGCAGTACATTGAGGGCAGTAGTATCCTTGGGTATTGAGAAGTGGCAGGTCGTCCAGGTGGCTAATGAAAACAGAAATACAAACGGGAGTTAAGGTAGTAATTCTTTTTTAGGTACATTGGAGTGCCTTAATTCCTCCAAAGTATGCTAGAAAACAGGACCAGAGGGGCAAAAAAATGGTGTTCTATTGTTTGGAATAGTTTGGAGGATTCAGTTGCTCCAGAATTACCAACACAAAACTTCCCCCTTAAAGGCATAAAATTTTGATGAAATCTGGCCTTAACATTTTTATCCTCGTGTGTTGAAGAGTGAAAGAAAATACAGAAAAAAATTAACGGTCTAAATATATTATATTACCGGTATGTATTCTTCGCTTGATATTATCCTTGGGTGTTGAGAAGTGAAAGAAAATACAAAAAAAATGCTTTGGGTGTATAATAGTGTAATACAGTGTGTACAAGTTAAGTTATGATAGTGTAATACAAGTTAAGTTCTAATAGTGTAATATAAGTTAAGTTCTAATAGTGTAATACAAGTTACAAATCTAGCACCACTCACCACATACAGAGTGCAGGCTTGGCATCTGCATTAATCTGGTGTGGGAATCCAACCTTGATGAGAGTGTGGTCCATCTTGACTGAGGCCGGGGGAGGTTCAAGGTGTTCATCAATGAGTTGCTTGAGGTGCATGTCATTGATGCTGATGGAGTAGCTGCCTCCGGTCTCCTTGGTGATTTCTCGACACACATGTAACTCAGCGGCCAGACCAACGACAGACACACGGATGTTATCTTCCTTTACTTTCTGGGGGTAGATAAATAGACATAGATGGATGAATGGAGAGACACACATGTAGATATATAAATAGACATAGACAGATGAATGGAGACACACACACAGATTAATAGATAGACACACATGCAGCTTGCTGGTAGTAGATAGATAAATAGATGATAATAAATGACTTTCATGGTAAGTTAAACACACACACACAGACAGAGACAGGAAGAGAAAAATTTGGCAACTACAAACTACCCTATACCTGTACTTTAATAATAAAAAAAAATATATATATATTTAACTTATTCTAACAACAATTACAACAACACCAAATTTATTTTGACTACAACAGCAACAAATAGAATAGAGAGCTGGACCAAGTAAGGAGGGAGTGTTGGAACAGAGTGGAAGAGTATGTAAAGGAGAGAAGCATGAGGGACAGAGTAGGGCTGGACCAAGTAAGGAGGGAGTGTTGGAACAGGTAGAACTGGAGGCACTTCTGCCGTGGCCATCCCCTTGGGGGGGAGTTTCCGGAGAGAACGAGGCGTCAGAGCTATAGATAGATAGATAGAAAGACAGATAGAATAATGAAGACTGACAAACTCACCTGTAAAGTAGCTCCCACTTCACCCGGATCACAAGACGTCAAGGCAGCAAATATAATGAGTATTTCCCTGGATGTGTGTGGTGGAAGGTGTCGCAGAGAAGACAAGGCAACTTCCAGTGCATTTTGAAGGGAGGGTTCACCTTTACATGGCATCTTCTGCATCTTTTTAATACACTGCAAATATATAGTATATAAATTATACATATTTATACAAACCACTAATACTGTATATAATTTATACATATTTATACAAACTACTAATACTGTACAGTCATAAATTATACATATTAAATACATATCTATACAAGCCACAATATTGTTCATACACTTATATATATTGTACATAGTCATACACTATACATATTTATACATGTCATTATACATGTTTATAAGACACTATAATTATATACAGTTGCAGTCAATAATAATCATCCACATATAATGGGTATCTCAAACAATGGGGAATTTTCTAAACTCGTGGTTGCCACTAGGTGGCATCACAATCGATGGTTCATCGCGCACACAAGCAAAATAAAATATTCCTTCAGTCATTCTATACACAAACAAAAATGCATCGAGCTTAAATGATACATATTTCTACACAATTGTTTCTAAGTAGTAAAACACAGGTAAAATAGTACTATTCGTGATCAAAGGTGTTAAGTTGATTTTCTGGTGAAATTGGCATTCAGATTATTTTGGCCATCTCGGGATTACCAAACAGGTACACCATTGATTGGAAACAAAGTAAATGAAAATACAATAAACATAAAAAGAACATGCAGGTGATAGTTAAAACTCCGAATTACATAGATCAACTTCCTGGTTTATTGAAATACATATTTCAATTAAGAATAGGCAACTCGAATGTGCTGGCGAATTAGTCGAATCGTGGAGGGAATCAAAACAAAACAAACGTGTTTATCCGACTGGCGCTCGCTTTGGTTATTGTTACGTGGTTGGTTTGATTCTTTTATAAGAACAATGGACTATGGTAGCTGGACGTTGCAACAGCTGAAGGAGGAGTGAGGACTCTCAGGCAGATGCCAGACAGGCTCTCAGCTGATGTTTGTTTTGGTTCGACTCTCGCTCGGCTAATTTTGCCTTGTCGTTCACTGGGTGAAGGAGATACTAATATCTCCACAAAAATAACTATATCTATATATTACCATGTTACTGGGTATGTTACGTCATAATATGTAATACAGTCTTCTTCATATTTATTTGTATTTTCCAAAGAAATAGATTTTAGCCTTGGCATATGCCTTACATTAAATATCGATAGCAGAAGGTCGACAATCACGAAACAAAAATATCTAATTTAACCAACTTATCTCAAAATTATCCATACAGGTTATTAAAAAGTCGATGCAGGATTCCAAAAGTATCTTAATGATCAAGGTTCTATGCATTTGTATGCTGATGGGATTTTAAAAAACAATATTTTAGCTCATGTCGCATGAATTGACTGCACAGCAGAGACATCTAGCGGATTAGTTCCAGAAATTTCCCATTTACTGTCTAATGTTTTCATGTTCACATATGATGTTATTGTTTTAAGTAGTGTGTAGCTGCTTGTAGTAAATTAAAAGATGGTAGTTAATGTGTGTGTGTGTGTGTTATTTCTTTAAGTAGTGTGTAGCTGCTTGTATTAAATTAAAAGATGGTAGTTAACCTATTTATTGGAAAGTTTATCATCTAAAGAACAGAGGGAAGCTGTTAAACACTTACATGAGTTACCCCTATATGGATTATAATATATGGAGGATTATATATGACTGAGACTGTACACATATACAACTTACATCTAAGTGTCTTTGTGGATTATTACTAAGATCACTATGTCTCTTGGCCATCTTGTTCTGTGTTGTTATGATGCCAAGCTGACTGATGGGGTTCTGGTCATGAAATTCCTTTATAAAGTCATCTAGAATCTGAAAAAAAAAAAACCCATTGTAGTAAGTTAATAATAAGAGGGTATATATAATAATAAGAGGGTATATAAGTAGAGAATAACATTGTAGTAAGTTAATAATAAGAGGGTATATAAGTTCAGTTGTTGAGGGAGTAGAAAGTGCAAGAAAAAATATGGTATTATTACAGAATAACTGGGTTTTTGGGTAGCATTGCATTACATTACGATATCATTACATATTTCTTTTTACAGTAGAATACCAATACCGGTACATATTTTTTCTTTTTACATTAGGATATCATTACATATTTTTTTTTTAACATCAGAATATCATTACATATTTTTTTTTATAGTAGAATACTATAACACATTTTTTTTTACAGTAGAATATATATCATTACATATTTTTTTATTTACATTAGAATATTCTGACGTACCTTGAGAGTACAGATGTGCCTGGTGGGTTTGAGGTCCTGTTCGTTCATGGCTTGTGAGAGGTCGAGTATGAGGTACACGTGCCTCATGATGCCCAGCCTCACACTCGCCTCACGTTCCAGCAGTTTGCGTCGCTTGGCTCGCTGGATCATCTCGGTCACGGACGGTTCCAGACGACCGCTCTCGTCTTCTTGTAGCGCCTCCCTGGATGAATAATAATAATAATAATTAGTGCAGAATGAAGTATATGATGAATACGAGTATTTATGTAATAGTAATTAGTGTAAAATGAAGTAAATGATGGAAATATGCATTCATTATTCATTGTATGGGATAATAATAATAGTATATGATGAATACATGTACCATATTTATTTTTCATTGTATGAAATAATAATTATAGTAATTAGTGTAAAATAAAGTAAATGATGAATGTAAGTATTTATTATTCATTGTATATACTGTACTGTAATATTAAAAGTCTACTGTATCTCACAAACAACTCATCACCACAATAAAATAGATAAAAATATAAAAATACAACTGTGTACAATACCATTTATCTCACAAACAAACAAACAATACACAACATATTATCTATCTATCTATCTATAGCTCTGACGCCTCGTTCCCTCTGGCAACTCCCCCCAAGGTGATGGCCACGGCAGAAGTGTGTCCAGTTGTCTCTGTTCCAACACTCCCTCCTTACTTGGTCAAACCCTACTCTGTCCCTCATGTTTCTCTCCTTTGCATACTCTTCCACTTTGTTCCAACACTCCCTCCTTACTCTGTCCTTCACATTACTCTCCTTTACATACACTTCCACTCTGTTCATATCATAATATATCTAAATCATAATATATAAATAAGAGTAATAATAATACCATGTCTTCTCATAGCCACTCTCCCAGCGGTATTCCTTGGGGTCGTCATCTTCTTGAATCATTGTGGTGAAGTGATTACAATGATGTATGATCTCCTCAATACACTATCTGCAAAAATATACATAATGGTAAGCATAAAAAGTATTATTACTTTCTCAATTGAAAGGAGAATAGAGAGATACATAAACATATATACATGGAAAATCCCAGAATATCAAATCACACCTCCGAAGACAGAGCCAATCCAACCCTTACAACGATAAGACAATGTAGGAACTGGAACATGTATCCACACACACCAGGTGAGGTCGGACTAATTTATACTGTATATTTTGCCCAGGTTAGGTCCCGGTAGTCTGCCCTGGTTAGGTCCCGGTAGTCTGCCCTGGTTAGGCCCCGGTAGTTTGCCCAGGTTAGGTCCCGGTAGTCTGCCCAGGTTAGGTTAGGTTAGGTCATTAGGTTTGGTTAGGTCATTAGGTTTAGGTTAGGTTTGGTTAATTATCAAAACTTGGGTCAGATTTTCAATTTTTCGACATTTTTTTATTTCCCCCAACCAAAATCCCCCAAGATTGAAGGGGTTAGGGAATATGTATAAACCAAGTGGTTTCCAATCAATATTATGGTCACTAATGAATACAACAAGTAAAAATAGACAGGACAAAAATCCAGATGAAACTCTTATGCAGAATTATTTAACGTTAAGTGGGTGTGGGAATAGGGGGGACAGGCTTTATTACCTCTTGCTGCCTTGTCTGTCAGGACTCAGGAGATGCTACACGTTGTTTTGTTTTGGTTTGTTTGGCAGGTGTAGGCAGTGTTGTCATGAAGTATTTGTGGTATTACCTTAAAAAGTGGCTTAAAAATACCTTAGATGGAGCCCTAAATTTCCTTAGATCCTGAACCAGGTGACCATTTCAACATATTTTTAACCCTTGACACACAATATTTTTATGAAATTATAATAGTTTTTTTTATACAGAAACGAATTTTTCTTTTACGAAGACCCATGAAATAACGAAAGAATGGATAAAATGTACCTTAGATTGTCAAAACTTTACCTTAAATAGCCCCAAATTACGCTAATCTAAAGTAATTACATTAAAAAAAGATCACTGTTGGTAAGTATGAAATATTACCTTTTCAACGGCTCCTCACCGGACATTTTTATTTTTTGTTACTTATTACTTGTTGGATATTTTATGCCCCGCTCCACCAGCAAATCAGTGATGCCAGTACTTGGAATTTTTCACAAGATCTTGGGATTTTAGACTCAACCTTGGCATCTTGGTATTTACAGTACAAAATCAAGTAAATCTTGGATTTTTTTTAGTTCTCATAAACATTAACTTAATTTGTTAATTAAATTCACCTATTCTTAATTATCCTTCACCTATCCTACCCCTACTATCTTTCCCTTCATTTATATTCATATTCGATTAGATTTCGTGGCTACTGAGACAAAATTAGCCGGGTTTTTTTTTGGTGACCACGGGATGGACAGGAACTGGACACATGAAAACTAGGATGTATAGATGTACTGATGTAGTGCTATGAGTGGATTAAGACTGACTCCGTTCCGGACAGTTGTTCCATACCAAAGCTGGGAACCGTCAAATACTCTCATAAAGGATGTTATCAAAGGCAGAAAGAGGAGGAATGATATGACAACTCTGTATGTGGGGGAAGATGAACATACTTCTCAACATCAGTCAGATATCATTGTTTTTCGTCAGTCTTAACTTCATAAGTGATTGTTATGTTTTCTTAAGCATATTTTAAAATATATACTATTATAAATGTGCATTCCACATTATGTTATGTTGATCTTGGAATTTCTTGGAATTTTTGGTGCGGCAATCTTGGGTATTCTGTAAACTTCCACTGGCAACAGTGCAGCAAATGGTGCTCCGCAGGGCCTCTTTCAATATTATTAAACACTATAACCACTTGTAATTCTCATATCATCTATGTCATAACACTCGGCGAACAGATGTTTTCAGTCTTTTCTTAAAAATCGTGCCATTTTCACTACTCGGAACATTTAATGGTAATCTATTAAAGAGCCTTGGTGCACACCTTTCAAACGCTATGAAACCCATTGTTAGATTACTCCTCGATTCATTTAACCTCTATAAGCCTGATAGTTTTTGTGAGTGTTTTCCGTGCAGTCGCCAGTCGTACACATGGTCAGGAGAAATCAGAAGCTTCCAATTCTCATACATATTCACTGGGTCCTTAATTAATGTGTGGGGAGGAGCCTGCCACTTTTCTATAATTTTCATCTACAGTTAATTTTTTTTTACATAGTACCTTAGACCCAAACAGCTTCATAAGGACTGATAGATCTGCTGCTGTTTAACTTTCCATACCTTAGACCCAAACAGCTTCATAAGGACCAATAGATCTGCTGCTATTTAACTTCCCTCCTCTTCCTCCTTCAATAAGATGTGGGGAGAAAAGTACAGTACTTTGGACAGTACTGTATGCAATAACATTAATTTTAATTGTGTTGTTGTTGTTGATGGTGGTGTGGTACCGGTACGGTATAATTATAGTGTTTGTCTATGGAGCCATCGTACCGGTACTACTACACCATCGTATGCACCATGAGTGTTCTTGAATACGGTCCATTGTTTCATAGGAGACATTCATAGTGTATTGTCAACAAAAAAAAAGTATTGGAACCAACCTTACATTGAATTAAGGGGGTGTGGGGATAGGGGGACAGGCTGGGGGGGGGGTAGGAGTAGGGGGCAGGCTTGGGGGGGTATTGGGGGTTGCAGGAGTAGGGGGGTTTTGGGGACAGGATTGGAGGGGAGTTAGGGGTGTGTGGTAATATGGGACAGGCTTTCTACACACCCTATGCCTGACCCCATATTCTTGCACCCCCCAAACCCCCTCCCAGCCTGTCCCCTACTCCCACACCCCCTTAAATTATAATTATTCATAAAGGAGTTACAATACTTTTCTTAATGACTGTACAGTACTTGTTCACAGAATGATTTATAATACAGTATACATGGGTACACACATTCTTTATTCCTTTATAAATTAATTAATATAAATACAAATTGTCATGTGACCTAGAATGCCAGTACTGTTATTAATTAGGATTTAAGAGACTGTGTGTGTTAATCAGATACAATAAATAATTTATTAAAAACAAAACAAAAAACATTTCTACATCTATAAACTTGTGGTTCACCTGCTGTACTATAATATTGTTATGTAGCAGTGTCCTAAAGTAACTGTAACTGTAAATACTGTACTGTATGTAGTACAGTATAATGTAGCTTTTGTTGTCTCAGCTGCTTTATTTGATTATTTTATTAAATATTGTACTGTACAATCACAAGCACTAATAAGTATACAGCTTTGGTTGAAGCTTTGAACAGTTCAATTCACCAATGAATAAATTCCACTGGAGGTCTTATTGTGCATTTATTTACTGTCTCTATTGGCATTTGAAGCACCACACCTGAATACTTATTAGTGCTCGTGACTGTACATTCATGAATTGAAAAGGAAGAAAGAAGTCAGTTCAAGGCCTGGAAAACACTGTAGCAAAAGTGAGAAAGAGATAGAAAGGCAAGTACTGTACCAGAAAAACAGAAAGAAAGGAGAGGCAGTAGAAGATAGAAAGTGAGTCTGGAGTAGAAAGAGGCATCAAATCCTTAATTAAAGTATATTATTGTCCACATCACTACAGATAATGACACCATACAGCCAATACATTCATAAACCATAATTCCAAGCCTCCTTAGTACAGAAAAGATCACTCAACTTTATGTTTTTAGTATAATGGTAATAGTTTAGCGTTACTTTATGTACTGCAGTATTAAAAATGTTATGTAAAGACAAAATCTAACCCAGGATCAGTTTTATGTACAGTCGTGGTCATATATAATCATCCACATAGGGGTAACTAAGTCCTTGGATGATAAAACTTCCCAATAAATAGGTTAACTACCATCTTTTAATTTAATACAAGCAGCTACAAACAACTTAAAACAATAACACACACAAACACACACACAGACACACACGTTAACTACCATCTTTTAATTTAATACAATCAGCTACACACTACTTAAAACAATAACATCATATGTGAACGTGAAAATATTACAGTAAATTGTTTGAGATACCCATATGTGGATGATTATTATTGACCACAACTGTACAGTACAGTATTTACTCCATATCATGTGTCGTGGGTGTGGCATAAGGTTTGCCAGGCAGTGAGGGCCACAGCTAAACCAAAACACTCCCAAGTTAATTATTCTAAATTTTTAACTTGTGTTACTTTATGCCAATCAGTTCTAACAGCCAACAGAAAGGACAAATATTCCAATATCCGGATAAAAAGTGTGTGTGTGTGTGTGTGTGTGTGTGTGAATGAGTGATTACTGTACTGTATGTACTGTGTGAATGAGTGATTACTGTACTGTACTGTACTGTGATGCTGTCAGTCCACACTATTACCAAAACATGTTACAGATGTGATATAATAATACAACACACAGTGAAACACATAACAGAAATCATCACAGTATACAGTAATTTTAACAAGGGTAAGATATTGTTGTAAAGTTGTTGTGCTACAGACTCCTTCAAACTGTGCCACAAAACACACTTACCAAGTATAGGTATAGCTATTATATTATACTGCTGTGTGGCACAACTTGTAGGAATCATTTACTTCAGTTCATCAACAATATCAATGGCCCTTTAATACATAAATGCTATATGGCAATACTGAATTTAACCATCTCTGTAATATTACAGAGTACAATACCTGTAAAAATATAACTTTCATCATCTTATTTCTACTACTGTACTCATTGTAAAGGAAAGGTAATATGAAAGGTAATAATTATCACCACAGTCATATACATACAAAGGAATGAACAACTATATGTGACCTGCAGTATGTATATATGTATACATCTTACCTCAGGCTGAATCCAGTTCCATAACTTTACTTTTAATTTTCTTGTTTACTGTCAAGTCTCAAAGTGCCAGAGTTTTGTCTATACAAAATATTTAACACCTTATCTATAGTTTGAACAGTACAGTACAGTAGTTGATAATTATACTGTACTGTACTGTATATAGTTTTTAACTCATGGCAATTAATTGGTTCCTTTAATGAGTACAGTTGTTTGGTGTTTGAGAATAATGTAAAAGTTGCCAGTTAATGTTGTTTAAAGGCAAATGTTGTACTATATGTTTGACTAGAATTTGTAATATGAGGTGCAAGATATAAAAGCATTAATTATAACTCCAAAGACACGGGACTATTACACATTTACATAATATTATATTATTTATGAAACCTGTGATGCTGTCAGTAAAGTGGAAGCTTCTAATACTTCCAAACCAATCCTTAATAATAATATACCTCAGGTTATGACAAAGTCTGGAGGAATTAGTAGCTTCCAATTCAATATATCACAGCTAGGCCTTTAGGGGGCAAGTTCTGTGTTGGTAAATCTGGAGCAACTGAATCCTCCAAACTATTCCAAGCAACAGGAACACTTATTATTTCTGCTCTTCTGGTCCTGTTGTTTCCTAGCATATTTTGGAGGAATCAAGGCACTCCAATGTATCAAAAAAGAATTACCACCTTAAGGACCCTGTGATCGTTCGTGTATGAAAATTGGAGGCTTCTGATTCCTCCTGACCACTCTATGAAACAAGCTCCATCCATCCATATAGGTGTGTGTGTTTTGTGGCAATGTTTGAAGGACTCGTATAACTCCATCCAATTTTCTGACAACATCACAGGGTCCTTAATTAAAATACATTCCATTGAAAAAATTACACTATCTATCACAATAAAATGGGAACTTTGACAATAAAAGATGTAATGTTTCTCCAGAATAACATAACATTACATTATCAACCACAACAAAATTGACATACATTGACAATAAAAATCTCCAGAATAACATTACAGCTGTTTTCAGACTTGACTACCTCATCTACTGTAGACTTCCTGGTGTTCCTGGCAGACTCTCAAATTCCTCTTTCATCTTCTTGATCTGAAACAGAGAACAAAAAAAAAATGTCAGTGAATAAATAAACTTGTACAGTATATATGGTTAAAAAAAAAAAAAACAATTTGTCAGTGAATAATAAAACTTGTATATATGGTTTATGAAGAAATTGAATTGAAAGGACCAAACTTATGCTCTTAATTAAGAGGGTGCGGGAGTAGGGAACAGGCTTGGGGGGGGGTTTGGGGTGTATGGGAATAGGGGGACAGCCTTGGGGGGGTTTGGGGTGTGTGGGAATAGGGGGACAGCCTGGAGGGCGAGTTTGGAGGGGTGCAGGAATAGGGGGAAAGGCTTGGGGTGGGTAGAATGCCTGTCCCCTATTCCCACACCCAACTAAACCCCCCTCCCAAGCCTCTCCCCATACTCCTGCACCCCCAAAGCCTGTCCCCTCTATTCCTGCACCCCCCTAAACACCCCCTCAATGACTATTCCCCCTAAACCCCCCCCAATGACAGTCCCCCTATTCCCACACCCCCTTAAATTTCTACTGTTTAATATACAGTACTGGTATAATAAAATTTAATATATTTTTGCAGGATTAAAATGTCAACATTGTGGTGAGTGAACTTGTTATGAAGACAATGACAGCTTGGTTGATAGAGAAGTGATCCTAAAATATTATTCACTGACATACGGGAATATAGCATGTAAAAATAAAAAAAAAATAAAAAAAATAAACTGCTCATATATAAACAAGAACGTTGCTTTAAAACTTCTTGGAAATATAAGCAACCATATGGGATATATAAATTAATTGAAGCAGACTGTATGACTGGTGCTCATAGATAGTATTAATCTACAGTACAAAATAATTATCTCCACTGTCACACTCTACACATAATTAATATTGCCATCTTTCACTTTTGTCACGTATGAAATGTGAGATTCAACTTTTGGATTTGAGACAACATAATCAAGGAGAGAAAAGTATTATACTGTATTGCCTTAAAATACCAAAATCAGATCTCTAAGAATTCAAACCTAAAAAATAAAGAGTATGATTGACAACATTTAAGGAGTGAAGCAAGTTTATAATATCTGAACATGCTTCTTATAAAATGTTACTACTGTGCAGCATCAAATATATCACTTACTGTATAATATAATAATTAGAAAAAACTATAAAATATATGTGTAGCATATTGGCAGCCTTCTAGCCAAGCATTTATTCAGCCTTACCATGCAATAATAGAACCTTAGGAAAGAATTATTTTTATAATTAAGAGTTATTGAAGCTTTGCTGTATGGATGGATATTAAATATTATAATGGTTAGGTTCTAACTGGTAAATAAACACCAAATATTACCATATAAGTATAAAATGAAAATAATACCAAATAAAAATATTGTAATACAGTATTATGATAATACGGATACATACCAATTTTGTGCTGATGAACATATTGTGAAATAAAAGAGAACTTTATCCATACAAACAATGAGAATACAGTGTACTGTAGTTTTCACTGAAATATCTTTCACTACAGTACTCAACTCACAATAAAACATTGTTAACACCAATGAAACATTGTGTTATAAATGTTGCTCTTGATTTCTGGTTCATAGTCTGGAAACATCTTTGTGTCATACAAATGACTTTTTACCTAAGCAGGAATACTGATAGAGAAATAAAAACAGATCTTTAATGCTGCTTGTATGATGGAATTTTCCTGTGATATATTTTTATTAAAATTGTTAAATAAATATTGTTTCCCTATAACAAGAAAATTCATTTGCCTGTTGTTTCTAAACATTGCAAATCATCAGTCATTACTGAAATATGAAAAATTCTATAAAATGAAGCAATCCCTCATTGCAATGCAATATGAAAATACTGTAACTGGTGCAACGGCATAGTAAAATGTTATTGGTTAATCCATGTACTGTATGTCATTTCTTTCATCTGATCCACAAACCTCATACTGTATATAAGTAATAAAGTGTAGGGTAATGAATATTATTTTAGATTCACAAAATAAAATTAGTCTTACAATACCAGTTAGGCCTTAGGGGTCATGCATTTATTTGTTAAACAGTTCTCACATTACAGTAGCATTATTTCCTCCAGCCTTAGTTCCTTTAAGGCTTCTTCCACCTTCACATTCTTTGCAGAACATATCATGAAAACTACAAATCTGATCCAAGAACTGATGATGAAGGAAACACATGCTTCTGTGATACATCCTGAACTGTATATATACTGTACTAGACTAGATTACTCTGACAACAATAATTATTAATAGTGTTGTAAAGAAGTGACAGTGCATCATTAACCAAGTACAGTATAATTATGATGATATTGTTAAATTGGAAGTGATCGACATTCCTCAAAGCTATGTCACAAAACAGACAATTAACTCATAAAAAAGTAAATGTGGTCTGTTTCTTGGCACAATATGAAGGAATCAGTACAGTAGTCTCCAACTTGTTGACATCTCACCCACTTTAAAGAAATAATAAGTAAATACTGGATTCACATGAGCCATTAATAGCTGCTGTCATTCACAACAGAACATTGCTGAACAACACCAAAATGGGAATACTGTACTACTGAGTTCTGGTGATATAAATAAGAGAGCATAGCACTAGCATAAGATGAGTCCATATCATGTTATCCAGGTCTTATAGTAATCTGGCCATAATTATTTAGATGCAAGGAAAGAAGGAAGGTAGAGGCATGTATCCCATACTTAAAGTAGTGGACAATGCTACAACAACACATACAAAACATTACAAGACATCAACAATAGATAATAAAGAGTAAGTAAGAGCCAAAGACATGTAGCACCTTGGCACCGAGTACAGTACAGTACACACACAAGACTTAAAGACTCCCTGACTGCCTGCCTGCCTGTCTGCCTGCCACCACCATCACCATCTATGACACACTGTGACTGCATCTTGGGGAGACCCAGGCAGCAACCCCTCAACACTCTTCTCTATTTTCTCCAGCTGTAATAATGACTCCAGTTTAACTCTTGTAATAGTCACCATATGCCTTGAAAATAACTCCCTCAGTACAGTACAGTATGGTTACTCTGTTGAGGATTCTGTAATCTTCATTTCTCTAGCATCATCATCACCAACCACTTAACTAGCTACATAAAATACAAGGCACTAAGTCAAGACCTGAGTAAGGTCTCTGTTACAAAAATATTATATTATGTTACAGAGAAGCAGTAAGTCATAAAATGAGCTAACCTGCGTCCACAGCAAAAAAGAGCAGCAAACTAATACTGAAGGCAACTGTAACAGAATTCTACATGAGGCAAGCAGCAATAAGGTGGATGGAAGAGTCTATTTTACAACATTACAAATGTATACGTAGTACAGTACAGTCATAGTCCAAAATTACTAGCCCACCCAATGTGTAAAAAGTGTACTTGATACAAACTATCCATTTCATTCAGGGATTCACTGAGTTGTTTGTTGACTGACAATTGTCATCAACTCAAAGACAGCATAGGGTTATATGAAACAAATGTAATGGCATAAGAAGTAACTCCAAGGACTTTGTGTGGTACAGTCGCTGACAAAAATATCGCGCCCCTCCTGACTGACACACTACGTTGGAGCTGGGAACTTTATCCCATCTCATCTAAAGTCAGGTCTTATTCCTGCTCTCTCTTGCAAATCCCTCATGACTTGAGAGAGAGAGAGAGAGGTGAGATCAACAGTGTTACCAGCTCAAATCAAGTCTCTCATTCAGAAGAGGGGTGCGATATTATTGTCCAAGATAGTACACCAATGTAGTAAGACTTTTCTTATTCATCACTGTAAAATATAAAATCAATATGGTCTACCTTGGGAGGAATTCACTCGTATTTTTCTTATACTGGAACCTTACACCTCAAGTATCATAGACATGCAATCATTACTACCATATAAATTATTATTATATCAAACTGCAATAGCTTACAAAATGGACAGTACTGTATATATATGTTTAGAGGTCTAGCATGTTGTCAGCAAACTAAAGGTCACTCATTTATACAGTTTTTGCCAGTATGAACAGTATATAGTAACCTATATTATGAAATTCTGTTTTCTGGCACAGTTTTGATAAATTAGAAACCAATAGTTTAGTGACAGTATGTTGCCTCCTTCAGTCCCACTCTATACAACCTGGGTCAACTTGAAAATTGAAGTTCATTCATGACTGTACTACTGTATAAAAAAATAAGAAAGATATATATTGCTGAAAAGATAGAATGATATAAAAGCCAAATTACATAGACACTACAGGCTGCTCTAGTTAGCAATCATGAATCATCACATTTACTCACATCAAAACTTGTCTACACTTTTTGTCCAATCTGGCCATTTTGGCAATTCTGGTAACAAATAATCTGGCTTTCCTGGAAGCTCATGGCCCAGTCTTAAGCCACGCATATCATAATCCTGAAATATTTGGGTAAATTTGGGTGAGAAAAATAATTAATATGAATGATAATACCATTTTTACATATTATACCTCTTTGAAAACTTTGATGAGACTGGCAGTTATGGGTAATGGAAACAGCTGCAATATCACAAATTATATATACTGTATTATACCCTCTATTAACAACTACATACAGTAAAACTTTATAATGTGCTGTATATATTTAGAAGTCTTTTAAGGATATAAAAATTTAGATATCATAATTTTAATACAGTACTGTACTTCAAATAATTTTTAACATGTATATATATAATTATTCCTAATTGGTAATTTATTGTTTCTCGGAATTTAAATGACATTATAATTATAACTTGTGATATAATGATGTGAAAGAACATAATAAACAAATTAAGGCTTAATTAATGAAGTCCCTTCCACACGAGAGGCAAACAGACCAGTGTTACCAGATCAAACAGTCCCCGGTACCCATTGGCCGCTTGTGCCCGACACCTACCCAAAATAGTGGTAATAAAATTGGTAACAGTGTCTCTGGCCACCGTATATTGCCTCTCGAACTTGGTGGAATTCAAGCCTGTAAGAATGATGATATGAATAATAATAATGATAATAATAATAAAACTGAAAATTATAATGATGATATTTAATATTGCAAAAAAAAAAACTAAAGCTTCCAATGGTGATGAAAACAATAATATTAATAATAATGACAACAACAATAATGACGATGGTGATGATGATGATGATGATGTTGTTGATGTTCACCGCTATTATCATGAGTGTCCAGAGGAGGGGGGAGTAGGGGGAGGGGGGCAAGGGGGCAGCTCCATGTAAAAACAATACAGTACTGTATATACATGTGCCTATTTGAAGTGTGTGTATTTTCATATACAGTAAAAACACACACATACACACACCTGTATACTGTATAATATATGTACTGTACAGTCAGCTTCAGGAGTTTATTTGTAAACATATTTATTTATTTTGCACATATTGTAGGAATAGTTTTGCTGACTGATTCAAATATTACCCAAAATAACATTACCAGAAAAGTTTGGTGTTTGATAATTAATGTACTCCATTTTCAGAAAACTTTGGTATTTGGTAATTAATATACTCCATTTTCTATTTGTTACAAACTCTTAATGTCACGGTGGTGTATACGAATACCCGAGACAGACTGTACCATTTAATTTATTTTGCCCCCCCCCCCTCCCATTCATTTTCAAACAACTCCTGTGGACACCACTGACTACTAAAGCCAGGACAAAGTAAATCGTTTACTTTGTCCAAACTTTATCTCCTGTACTCCCTTCACCTTGTCTCTCCTGCCTGTTGTTGTTGTTGTTTGTACTTACTATGTGTTCTGGGATGGGTCCTGACCGCTCCAGGTCTTCCTTGGTTGGACTCTTGTACCTGAAGGGTTTGGGTACGTCTTCTCTGTCGTCCACAGTACCCGAGTCATAGCTCCTCCTCCCCCCGCTACCACCGGCTGAGTTGGGGCCAGAGGGAGCCATGGAGCTATTGGCAGTGGACCTCCTCTCAATGAATATGCCCTCGTCAGCGTATGAACCGCCTGAAGACAAGCTGCGACTGAAATAAAGGGTGTGAAATTATTTAAAGCTCAGTTCTGCCATTTGTGCATAGAATAAATATTAATATTAGTGGTCTATAATACGGTACAAGAAATTATCGGGGCTGCTCGGCCAGGCAGCTTGAGGAACTTCAACAAAAACAAGAAATTATCTAAAGCTCAGTTCTGCCATTTGTGTACAGAATAAATGCCATATGAGGATTATTATAATGCCTTAATTATTCACAATGTTACCTACCGTACCTGATAAATTAAAGTCTCCTAAACCAAAACTAAATTGAATAATGTACTTAATTAATATAATGTCAGGGTTATAAACAACAACACTATCTATAACCTCCTTTACAAACTAATAATACTAAAGAGAGTTGTACTTACTTATCATTCAATAACATCCTTTACAAACTAATAATAATAAAGAGAGTTGAACTTACTTGGCTGGATTCCTGTTTTTGACTAATGAATCCATAGTACCGTCCATTGCTTTATCAAAATGAATAGAGCTGTATGTTGGCTGCTTAGAGTCACCCATCTTAGAGGAAAAGATAAACTGTGTGTAAGAACCCATTTTATTAAGGGGGTGTGGGAATACGGGGACAGGCTTGGGGGGGTTTGGGGGTGTGGGAGTAGGGGGGACAGGCTTGGGGGTGGGGTTAGGGATGTGTGGGAATAGGGGACAGGCTTTCTACCCCCCAAGCCTATCCCCCTATTCCTACACCCCCCAAACCTGTCCCCTACACCAACACCCCCCCATAATTAATACCAATATTAATAACATAATAATATTATCTTTTTTATTTGTAATGGCAATAACTGAAATGGATATAATAATAATAATTACAGTTGTGATTCAAAATTTGTATCCCGTTCTTGTTAATATTTCAAATTGTTTGATATTTCACTGATCCACTCCCAACTATCACTTGTGGCTTATTTTTCTCAAAACTTGACTAGTGGCGGCTTAATTAAGGAGGAAATTATTTGGTGTTGGTAAATTTGGAGCAACTGAATCCTTCAAACTACAGTATTTCAAGCAACAGAACACCATTATTTTTGCTATTCTGGTCCTGTTTCCTGGCATACTTTAGAGGAATCAAGGCACTCCAATGTAACAAAAAGCGTATTACCACCTTAAACATTCATAGCAATTAAGCCTGGATATATACTTTGGATGTGAACTACAGTATACATACATACACTACAGTCATCTCATACAAAACATCATTTACATAATATTACCTGTAGTGGCTGAACTTTGTCCATCCTCTTCTTATTCTTGAGATATATGGCAATACACACAAATACCATCACAACCAATACAATTCCTCCGATAATTGACCCAATAATGATGGGGAGTCTGGTTGGATCATCTTTCTCTGTAAAGCAATAATTAGCCAAAGAGATATTATTAATGGCAACACTTTATAAACAATATCTAGTAACACACAGAGTATACACACTTCCCCTTACACCCTAATCAAGGAATATGTACCACTAACAGACAGATTAATGGAGAGATAAATAAATGGAGGGATAAATAAATAGAAACAGATACAGAAAGATAGATAAATAGATATATAGACAGATTAATAGAGAAAGATAAATAAATAGAAAGATAAAGAAAGATTGATAAATAGATATAAAGATAGACAGGTTAATAGAGAAAGATAAATAAATAGAGAGAGATAAAGACAGACAAATTACTGTAATAGAGAAATATGAATATATATCTGTCTGACTATTTATCTATCTATCTATTTATCTATCTACAGCTACATATATATACAATATAGTGCCTTTATGGTTATTGTTTTTTGTTTTATTATTATTATTTTTATACCCAGATCATTGAATCTAATTACCATCTTGTCTAATTATCAACAGTGCATTTATGTGTCTACCTACTACTAGTGTCTCTATTATGTACAGTTGGCCACACATGAATCTGGCACGCCTCGCTTTACTGTACTTGTGAGATACCTACAACAGGAAGGAAAGTGAGCAAAAGTTATAATTTGTTGACGAGCAGACAGTAATAATATTTTACTGTCTGTCTGTCAACAAACTATATCTTTTTTCACTTTCCTTTCTTTTGTAGCCAAGTAACCTCACAAGTAACCAGCCATACCAGCTTTGTGTAAAGGGTTATTATAGAAAGGGGCAAAAAGAGTGTGTGTGTGTGTGTGTGAGAGAGAGTGTATGTGTGTGTGTATGTGTGTGTGTGTGTGTGTGTGTGTGTGTGTGTGACTGTGTCTGTGTGTGTAAGTGTGTGTGTACTTACTTTCCACCTTGGGACCACTTCCATCCAACTCCTGGGGTGGCACTTTAATTTCCTGGTTGTTCGATCCATATAACACCAGACCACCAGAGTTGATCATTTCCTGAAGTTGACTGTACAGATTTTCAGCCGACACACCGGATGTGGATGTGGATTTACGTGTGGCGATGTCATCCAGTACATAAAACTCCACATGTACACTCCCTAGAATATATTATTATTATTTTGGTATAGTAGGTAGCAAAGGGGTATTAAGTTAACTACTGACTCTTGCAAAAAAAAAAAAGGGCATTAGTTTAAGGGGCTGTGGGAGTAAGGGGACAGGCTTGGGGTGGGTTTAAGGGGGTGCAGGAGTAGGGGGGTTAATGAGGTGCAAGAATAGGGGGACAGGTTTGGGCCAGGGGGGTTAGAAATCCTGTCCCCTATTCCTGCACCCCCCTAACCACCCCCCAAGCCTGTCCTCCTATTCCCGCACCCCCCTAACCCCCCCCACAAGCCTGTCCCCTACTCCCGCACCCCCTTAATACAGTACCGTACATTTTCTAGACTGTAAACAAACATTCATGGGATAAATGTTATTATTTAAACTTTTATATTATTATTATTTATGATGGTTCTAAGTCATACTCCAATTACTTACCCTCAGTGGCTGTTAAGTTGTATATTCTTTTCTCGTCCACATTCAGTTTCTTTGCCATCTGTTTCGTTATGTTGGCTTCAAATTCTGTCACATTCGATCCCACAATTGTATTAAAGTCACCTTCCATACTGAAAAAAAAAAAAAAAAAAAAAAAAAAAAAAAAATCCTTAATGGAATCAACATCCTCTTTAAATAAGGGAATTGGTGCAAATAATAATAACAAATGTGTTGCCATTAACTTATTTTAAAGCCCTTTAATCTAAAAGAAAAGTAAGTTGGTAAAGAATAAGGTACAGTCATGGTCAACGCTAATCATCCATATAGGGTTCACTCACGTGAGTTTGACAGCTTCCTTCTGTACCTTAGATGATAAACTTTCCAATAAATAGGTTAACTACCATCTTTTAATTTAATACAAGCAGCTACACACTACTTAAAACAATAACACACACACACACACACATTAACTACCATCTTTTAATTTAATACAAGTAGCTACACACTACTTAAAACAATAACACACACACATTAACTACCATCTTTTAATTTAATACAAGTAGCTACACACTACTTAAAACAATAATACACACACACACACACGTTAACTACCATCTTTTAATTTAATACAAGTAGCTACACACTACTTAAAACAATAACATCATATGTGAACGTGAAAACATTAGACAGTAAATTGTTTGAGATACCCATATGTGGATGATTATTATTGACCACAACTGTACCATAATACAATACCTGTTCTGTACAGTAATTAAAATTTCTTCATGAATAATTTCAGGTTTACACTGATATAAAACTATGAGTACTGTTACATTAGATCTACACTTCTTTTTGACTTACATATATATGACTTTTTTAGATCCAGTGAGAATGAAATCGATTCCTGTTTCTGTGTTTGTATTTTGTGTTGTGGTTGACTCTTCCTCCTCATTGGCTGTAGGTTCCTCACTCCTGCCCAGTGTTAGTTGACTACGTATGCTGTCCTTTATTAAGAAGCCACTGTAAATGAAATAAAAAAAATATTAATGGGGGGAAGTTTTGTGTTGGTAATTCTGGAGCAACTGAATCCTCCAAACTATTCCAAGCAGCAACAGAACAAACACCATTATTATTGCTGTTGTTTCCTGACATACTTTGGAGGAATCAAGGCACTCCAATGTAACAAAAACGAATTATCACCTTAGGGTGTGTGGGAGTAGGGGGGCAGGCTTGGGGGAGGGAGTTTTTTTTGGTGTGTGTGGGTGTAGGGGACAGGCTTTGGGAGGTTAGTGGGGTGTGTGTAGAAATAGGGGACAGGCTTTCTACCCCCCCCCAAGCCTGTCCCCCCCCCCAAGCCTGTCCCCTACTCCCACACACCCTTAAATAGTAATGTGATAGAACTTTAACCCTAGTAATATCCACAACTATTTGTATATGGACTATAAGCATGTATAACAGAAGGAAATATACATATCCTTCTGTAATACATACTTATAATCATGTATAACAGAAGGAAATATACATATCCTTCTGTAATACATACTTATAAGCATGTATAACAGAAGGAAATATACATATTCTTATAAAGATAATACTTATAATCCCTACAAACAACTATGGACATTAATATATTTAATGTTGCATCAATAGTTGTCACAATATACTGTAATACCTTTTTTGGCAACTGTACATGAATATTTTGCAAACTTAATAAATACTGCATAATAGATAACATATGTAGATCCTGTATTACAAAATAGAAATTGAATGTACTGTAATTAACATTGGATTATTTACCAACAATTAAGTTTTTAAACAAGTGGAATATAACTGAGGGTTCAAATAAACAACTCTATACTGTATAATAATAATATTGAGTAAATATTGAATGAATTACCGTATGTTATTGGGTATGTTTTTTTCTACCTTCATTACCCACTAATTTAGACCATTCTAAGACTATTTTCTTCTATGGCATTTCCTCCACAAATGCCCCATTTCCAAGATAGGGCATATTCAAATGGGGCATTTTGTAATTAGCCTGACCTTACCTAACCTAACCTAGACTGCATCAGACTACCGGAACCTAACCTGGGCAGACTACCGGGACCTAACCTGGGCAGACTACCGGACCGCACCTGGGCAGACTACCGGGAAATAACCGTGATAAAGTACAATAAATGACTGGGGAAAAATACTGGGATCTGGCAACACTGCTGCCAAACGGTAATTCTTTCAATAAATACCTAATATTGTGTCAAATATTATAGTTTATACTTACGCCACATAGACAGGACTACTACAGGAACAATGAAGTCTGTCACTAGCCTTCCCTGTACTACATAATCGTCCATCCCATTCATTCTCACTCCAACCATAACACTGTAAAAGATGATGGTTGACAGTTTATGGAAATAAGTTTAAGAGTTTTATATATTATGCATAAATAATGGCTTGTTGACAGTTTCTTGAAATATGTTTAGAGTTTTATATATACATAAATACAGGTACCTGTAATTGCTTTTAGAGGATGCAGATATCACAAATATTTGGAAATTATAACTACAACTAAACAAATCAATTCACATATATATATATACAGTATAATTACCTTGAACTTATAACCTTCTGGTGTTGTTCCTTCCCTAATAGAGAGTTGATAAGTAATACGATCTTGCTCTTTCATTATAACAGGAATCTCTACATAAGTGTCTGGATTCAGTAGTGTTGTCTTGGCCACATAAGTCCTGTAAAATTGGGAGAATACATAATTAATAGATTCTAATGGATTCCACAGATTGTTTTTATTTGAGTGAATCTTAAATTCTCCAAAGAAAATAGTTTTTCTAATCTAAAAAAGTTCTAATTAAAAAAACCTAGTTCTAATCTACAAAAGTTCCAATTAAAATAAAAGTTCTTTTCATTTAAAAAAAAACTAATAAAAAAAAACAGTTCTTCTAATCTATAAAAGTTCTAATCTAAAAAAACTTCTACTCTAAAAAATAAATAATTCTCATCCGAAAATTCTCACTTGAGTTTTCCCGGAGGATCAATGTTGTTGACGGTGGAGAAGTAGTCGTCCCGGAGCATGGCAGTGGTGACACACGCACCACGACACAACTTCTTCTCCATCTCATCACCCTTCATACCACAGTACCACTCCTCATACTCAGACAAGGCAGAACCCCATATAACCTGTTCAAAATAAAGACAAGGTTCTAATGATAATACAAGAAATATATGAATACACCTCGGTCTCATATAGAACGTGTTCACATAGAACGATTCTTGTATACAATGAGCAACCAAAATATTAACTTAAAATTATTATACAAAACGATTGCGTCCATATAGAACGGGTGGCGAAAATAAGTGAAGCAAATCCGAGGAGTTCTTATACATACAAAACGAGCTAAATCATAATGAACGTGCTAGGAAATGATATCACTGGTGTCTGTGAAGTGTGTGTGTGTGTGTGTTTCCACCACTTCTCCTGCTCCTTCCCCCCCTACCCTACCTTCAGTCTCCATTCACCCTAGCCTGCATTGTGTGTGACTCACTGGTATTTAGTAATTACCACCAGCTTCAACACTCAGTCATGCCAGGTGGTGCATTTACAAAACGGAAGGCCATATCCTTCAATATAAAGAAGGAAGTTATTTCTCGGAAAGAGAAAGGAGAAGGAAACACCAGCGTATGGTTAATAAAAGAAAACAAACAATGATCACGTGCTATCTCTCCCCCCTTACCACCTCCACCACCATGGATGTCACCAACTCATTCTAGTCACATGAGTCACCGGCGAAAACCTACATGTACATTGTACATTCATTGTACAGTACATACATCCCAGTAGGATTAAGGCAAGAAAAACCTTAAGAAGTATTTTATGTTAATTTCAGTGACAATTTTGGTGATTGATCAACCAATTGTCATTTCCCCCATAGGTTACTTGTATCACATAGAACAATTTCACATAAAACTACGTCTTCTATCGACCTATTGGACGTTGTATAGGAGACCGAGGTGTATATTGTGTTTGACAAGAGTTATGTCATGGGCAAATGTTATGGCACAGTACAGTATTATATTTCAGGTAAAATTACAAGGCTTATGGCCCTTAAATATTGAGATGATGTACACTCGTGATGCATAATTCCTGACCAGAGTGTGAGGAGCAGAAAGCTTTGAATTGCCTGGTATTGCTCATTCCCCCACCCAGTACACTTATAGAGGCTGAGTTTGAATGCAGGGTGTGTGTGTGGTGCCTGCCGTTCATCTCTGGTCAGAGATTACGTATCACAAGCGAGTGTACTTGAACTGATAAATATTAAGCAATCTAAAATGCTACCGTACCTAAAAAAAATATATACAGTAATATCCTATAAGGTTTCCTAATTAAAATACACACCTGACTATCATCACTGTCATCATCACTGATGCCTTTAAAGTTGGCAAAGGAAAATGGTTCATCCGATTCTTCTATTAAATTGGATCTCTTCACTTTTAAGGCCACCATGCTTCCTTGAACTTCTCGGGGAGCGTCATCCTGAGCACTCATTCCTTTACTCATGCCAGAGAGGTACCTGAAATTATTGAAACACAAAAGGCATAATATAATAACAAAAATTGTATACAGTAGTGTTTAACTGTGTCTTTTCCTTCTGATTTTGCTATCTATATGTCCCTGTATGGGTAAAGTACGCTATGAAATTAGATAGATACTGTAATTATAATATTTTCAATGTCGCATATAAGCAAATTCGCATATAGAGAACATGCACAAAACGAGAAATACCTGTACTGTATATATTAGAGTACTGTATTAAAGATTTCATACAGAAGTAGCATAGTGTTGTACTGGACCTGCATAGTACTGTATAATTTTTACTCCCTTCCATACAAACTGTACTTGGATTATATTTGCTTATACTACTGGGTGTGAATCCATATTAAGAAGAAAAGGCTTAAATACAATTATTGAACTATTATTATACATATCAAGAGAATCACAATGCCATCACACATACACACATTAAACTTGAGACAATACTGTAGGTTATATGAATGCAACACTCATCACTGAAAACATGTACAGTTGGCAGCATAAGTTGGCTTCATTTCCACCTGTGTATGAAGCTAACAGAGATGACAGATATAGTTCTCATATGGTAAATTATGTTTGTTGTTGGAATAAAGACTGGTTCAGAATGTAACTACAGTATCTGGTCATATTAGCAATGTTAAGTACATGAGATGGACGTGAATTTATGCTGCCGACTGTACAACCTGTACAGCAACCTCTCAAGCCACAGATGGAAACTAATAAATACTTTCTGCCTCACATACACACACACACTTACTTAGGAAGGTCTTTCAGCAAAGTGTCCAGGGTATTGGTATCAGTGGATGCAGTTCCCTCTTTCTCCTTGATCACAGCTTCATATGATTCCAACACTCTTTTAACCTGATACAGAATTATTAATTAATATTTCAAATAGGTTAAGAAGGTATTTGACTTTATATGGCAGTACTGTACATATTCTCCTACCTAAACCAAACATGCATCTTAATTACTTAAGCCACAAACTTCATATAATATTATTACGGTAACAACTTACTTGTTTTGTCATCTCTTGTGTGTTTTCTTCCTGTGATGTTGATTGTTGAGCCTCACGTTTTCTTCTCCTGTAAAAATTAATATTATTAATCAGTTATAATTTTCTTCTTCTTTCTGGCAAACACACGACTTATGGATGACAACAAATATATTACTGATAAATAGATTCTTATGGGAACAAGTACCGTCATGGTTAATAATAATCATCCACATATGGGTATCTCAAACAATTTACTGTCTAATGTTTTCACGTTCACATATGATGTTATTGTTTTAAGTAGTGCGTAGCTGCTTGTATTAAATTAAAATATGGTAGTTAACGTGTGTGTGTGTTATTGCTTTAAGTAGTGTGCAGCTGCTTGTATTAAATTAAAAGATGGTAGTTAACCTATTTATTGGAAAGCTTATCATCTAAGGAACAGAGGGAAGCTGTCAAACTCTTACCTGAATTACCCCTATATGGATTATTATATTTGACCACGACTGTACACCGGAGAACATCATATTTTTAAAGTATAAAAAATGGTAAACTAACACATCTGCCAACATTACACATGGCCTTCCTCAGGAGCTCGGGGCTGTTCGGCCAGACAGCTTGAGGAACTTCAACAACAACACAAACCTGCTATTATCATTCGGGGGGAAGATTATCCTGCCAGATGAAGAAGTAGCAGGATCATCAAGCACAACCTTAGAGTAGAGTTTGGTAAGTGTTGGTACTTTGTCTAGGAGTTCATTACTACCACCCGTGTTGCTGATCATCACAACCACACCGTCCATTATATCCTCGGCTTTCTTGACTGAGGCTTCGTTGTTGAGGCTGGGAATGGAAGGTAAATGAAAAGTATTAAAGTCGAGTGTGTTTGTTGTAAATTTGTTGAGGATGGAAACAGAGGGAAAATGAATGTGTTAAAGTCGAGTGTGTTGTAAATTGTCACTTCACAGTTCCATATCTTTATAATAATACAGTGTAATACAAAACCTGACTCTTTAAAAGGGATATACAATACAGTACAGTATAGTATACTGGAAAATGTCAAAACTTACCTAGCTGTTACAGTGGACACCTGAGATAAAGTAAGAGAGTCTGCTATGGTCTTCAAGGCAGTGGCTTTATCTTCATCTCCCATCAATATGAGTGTCTGTAACTGGTCTCTGAAGGCAAAGAGTGCCATCTTCACCTTCTCATTGAACTGCTCCTTAATGTTATCCAGCAACTTACTGTAAACCACAAAGGTGTCATGGTTAATTAATTAAGGAGGAAATTCGGTGATGGTAAATTTGGAATAACTAAATGGTATTTCAAACTATTCCAAGCAACAACAGAACACCATTATTTTTGCTCTCCTGGTCCTGTTGTTTCCTGGCATACTATGGAGGAATCAAGGCACTCCAATGTAACAAATGTGAATTACCACCTTAAGGCACCTGCATGTGTTTCTATCAGCAACAACTTTGAAGTCATTGATTCATTTAAAGTAGCCTATGCTGGCAAAGTTATAACTCTTTTCCAATAAATGTTTCATGAAGCAGAATTCTCTAAGGTAAAGAGAGACAAAGACGAACTGACACACACAAGCAGAGACAGTGAAAAAGAGACAGATGTAGACAATGAGATATACACACACAGACAGGCACACAACATAGCAGACAGGACTGACTAGCCTACTGAAAGAGAAGCAGGAAATCAGACAGAAAAAAACTTTGCATTACTGTATTATATCAACAGGCATAATTATTTTGTATGTATGGTTATCAGATTTTTCCCCTACTCCTTTTAGTCTGTTTTCCAGTCTTCTGTCACTGATCCATCATTCAAGGCCACATGACATACAAGTAACATTCAATATGTACTAGAGAACTTTACATTAATTAAAGTGTTAACATGTCCAGTTGCCAAAAAAGGTATTGCGACAAATCTTGATGGAACTTTAACCATAGTAATATCCACAACTATTTGTATATAGACTATAAGCATATATAACAGAAGGAAATATACATATCCTTCTGTAATACATACTTATAACATAATCATGTATAACAGAAGGAAATATACATATCCTTCTGTAATACATACTTATAATCCCTACAAACTATGGACATTAATATATTTAATGTTGTATCAATAGTTGTCACAATACCTTTTTTGGCAACTGTACAAAATTGAATTAGACCAACCTGAGGAGGTCTGTAGGTCCCTGGGATGGAAGGGTGAGTGTTAATGTTGGTCCATCCTTTATAATACAACTATCATGGACATCACACACCTTTACTACAGCAGTCATCTCTCCTTCATTACCTGCAAAATATTATTACCCATTAACTTGATGGACTGTTTCACCTTTTTATCCATATTAAGGGGGTGCGGGGGTAGGGGGACAAGCTTGGGGGTGTTTAGGGGGTGCAGGAGTAGGGGGGGTTTAGGGGGTGCAGGAGTAGGGGGGGTTTAGGGGGTGCAGGAGTAGGGGGGGTTTAGGGGGTGCAGGAATAGGGGGACAAGCTTGGGGGGGGGGTTAGGGGGTGTGGGAATAGGGGGACAGGCTTGGGAGGGGGTAGAAAGCCTGTCCCACTACTCCCGACCCCCCTAACCCCCCCTCCAAAGCCTGTCCCCCTACTCCCACACCCCCCCAAAAAACCCCAAGCCTTTTCCCTATTCCCACACCCCTTAATGTCTTCAGTCATATTTCCTTGAATTTCCTTGACTCAAGCAGGTAAAATTTTGAAAGAAATGAAAAATGACATCACCAATTTAGGAAGTAAGGAGGGAGTGTTTGAACAGAGACAACTGGAGACACTTCTGCCGTGGCCATCCCCTTGGAGGGAACAAGGCGTTAGAGCTATAGATAGATAGATAGATTTACTCCAACAACTTACCATAAGGAAGAATAAATATATCAGCAGGTTCTTCATCAATATAAGGTCCTCTCCATGCCACTGGTGTTTGTCCATTATCATAACCAAAGTAATAACTCAGTGGCATATCAGACACTTCATCTGTCCAACCAGAAGCATTGAATGTAAACTCGGTAATCAAAGCTTCCCCTCTTGTTGGTGTTACCTGAAAAATAACATGACAAACATTTTTAAGGGGGTGCGGAAATAGGGGGACAAGCTTGGGGGGGCATAGGGGGGTCTGGGGTTTTTGGGGGGTGCAGGAGTAGAGGGACAGGCTTGTGGGGGGGGTTAGGGGAGTGCAGGAATAGGGGGACAGGCTTTCTACCCACTCCAAGCCTGTCCCCTACTCCCCTAACCCCTTAATCACTGTATTTCTATATAATAATTTTCATTAAATACATATCTATGATTTTGCATATTGTTTTATACAATTGGGATAATAATTATATATTAAGAATCCAATTACTAAACTCTGATAAAGAAATCATTAAGTGTTTTCTACCAAATGCAGATAACAAAGGTAAATATAAATTATGGTGTACCTGGATACTGCCATCCTTTGGTGGAGAATTAGGTTTAATGATGATATCATTACTACAAGTAATTCCCTGAGTTGTTGTAACTCTTACACGGAACTTGTATTCTCCATCACCCACCAGAGGTACAAAGTTCTCCACTATACCCGGAGCAGGAAGTACAAGATCAAACCTTTCTTCTACACCAGCACTCAGGCCCTGAAATATTAGATATAGATATGTACAGTTGGCAGCATAAGTTGGCTTCATTACCACCTGTGTATGTATTAGCTATAGTGATGTTGTAATACAATTTTAATACAGAGATGACAGATATAGTTCTCATGTGGTAAATTATGTATGTTGTTGGAATAAAAACTGGTTCAGAATGTAACTCTCTGGTCATATTAGCAATGTTAAGTACATGAGATGGACGCAAATTTATGCTGCCGACTGTACATTACTGTATTACTGTCGTTAGATATGTACCGTGTAGTTTATCATCAACGAATCTTGTAGTTTTAGTAACTAAGCCACAAAAAAACAAAACTTCCAACAAGTTAATGCGTAATCCTTTTTTCCTTACCTTAATAACATCTACTTCACCAGAAATTATTTGAGATAAATCTACATCTAAATATCCAGATTCTTCTACAGACATCCACTGAATTTCAAATTCTGATATAGCTTCCACTCCTGTGACAATGGCTGGCACTATTATCTGAAACATAAAGATAAGTTTAATCAATTTAAATTATCCTATACAGAACAAGTAGTGAGAAAATCAATGATATCACACCCAATCTTTGATAACAGGACTGTCAATACTTCAACCTGTATCATAATTCAAAGATTCCCTCTAAGTTAAAGTACAGTTACAGTGAGAAGTACATAGATGTGTTTCAACAACTATAATTCACTTATAAAAAGGACTTTGTTAAGACTGATTCAAGGTGAGCTACAATTATTATGAAACAATAATAAAAGAACAGTTGCCAAAAAAGGTATTGCGAGAAATCTTGATAGAACTTTAACCATAGTAATATCCACAACTATATTTTGTATGGACTATAAGCATGTATAACAGAAGGAAATATACATATCCATCTGTAATACATACTTATAATACCTACAAACAACTATGGACATTAATATATTTAATGTTGTATCAATAGTTGTCGCAATATATACCTTTTTTGGCAACTGTACATACTGTAATATCATATCAGTAATACTCAAAGCTATGATTCTAAAACTAATATTAATTAGATTACTGTACTGTACCCTCTGGTTGGGATCGACACGTGTTGTTGGTGGTTTGGTATCAATGACTGGACAACTGCCTTCTACTATGTCCACCATCACATCCTTCATGGCACTGACACTCCCCTTGCTTACTTTGACAGAGAAGTTGTACCTGAAACATACACATTCATTATCTCAGATGTAATGTCATTATTGTTAATTACAGAAATTAAATTGCACAGGGAAATACAGTACTCATTAACCATCATTATTGTTAATTACAGATATTAGGAGGCCATTCTGCCCCCGGAGAATATCAACAACAACAACTACAGATATTAAATTGCACAGGGAAATATTCATTAACCGTCATTATTGTTAATTACAGATATTAAATTGAACATTAACTCATTAACCAAGTGTTAAAATAATTCCTATCAATGAGATAATGGAATACAATACTTACTGTCCAGTGACCAATGAGCCATTCCATACTTTCATTATGGATTCTGTTGTTATTATTTCATCCTCCAGGACTCTATTACCATTCACAATACATCTCTTATCATCTTCTGTTAAACATGACCACCTGAAAGATAAAAATGTAGCATATAGTACAGTGTTGGGTTGGAAGCAGTAAATATCAGTCAACCAAGGCTAGATCATTATAATTAGTGTTAGGTGTTTGAAAACCTGAACCCTTTATTAGTACAGTACCATATGCATATACTGTATAATAATGGTCAGTATGCTAAATCATCTTACAAAAATTAGTCCATCAATCATCATGAACTATGAAACAAAAGTCACTTCATTTATATCCTGTACCACAGAATCATTACTGATAATATAGACAATGTGTTTCATAATAATGGATTGGGCAAAAGCTTCTTTCAAGAGGAAAATACTGTACATTGTTCTAAGAGAGTACAATACCTGTATTCCAACGAGCCTGGTTGATTATCAAGGTCAACAGATTTGGAGGCATCAAGAGTAAGATGTGAAACTGAGGAAATCTGAAGAAACTCAGCCGATGTGATAACCTTTATACCTTGACTTGTTATATCTATCTTCAGTTGGCTCTGTACAAGATAAATATAATTAATATATTATAATATTGTATGCTTTGAATAGAAGGAGGCATATATAAGATAAATATAATCAATACTGTATATTATAATACTGTATACTTTGAATGGAAGGAGGCATATATGAGATTAATGTGCATGAGTATGTTGGTATATTGTACTGTATATAAATACAATATAAAGTACTGTTTGATACAAGTACAGGTATATGTACAGTGTAGCCTCCTCCTCATAAGTGAAGTGGGTCTACATTAAGTGCCAATAGTATTAAAACCATAGAATTACTAATTAAGGGGGTATATTATATAGCACATTGTTTTGCTGGAGAAAATTATTCCTCCAAACTATTTCCGGCAATAGGATTACCATTGTTCTTCTTCATGCATGTGGGTTTGTTTCCTGGCATACTTTGGAGGAATCAAGGGTCTCCAGTCTATCGAAAAAATATACTATCTTAAGGAAGAAATTCAGTGTTGGTAAATTTGGAGCAACTGAATCCTCCAAACTATTTCAAGCAACAACAGAACACCAATATTTTTGTTTATCTGGTTCTGTTTCCTGGCATACTTTGGAGGAATCAAGGCACTCCAGTCCATCAAAAATATACCCTCCCCTTAATTAAATAAAATATACTTACGGAACCAGTGATAGAGGCGTCTTGTACTCCGTGTACAACAACACTGAGGGTGTAGGTTCTTCCTCCCTGTAGTTTGTTGCCGGGAATAGTGATGAATGTTCCCTCCATTAAATCCATGCTAGCATCCCAAGGCATATCCAGATTCCATATATACTGAAGAGAAATAAAGGTGATTACTGTACAGCCTCAATCCAATAACCACCAACACTTTCCTTCCTTCCATCGTGTATATAAAACTGTATCATATCAAAATCCTCCATTAAAACCATGCTAGCATCCCAAGGCACATCCAGATTCCATATACAGTATATTGAAGAGAAAAAAGGTGATTACTGTACAGCCTCAATCCAATAACCACCAACAGTTTCCTTCTTTCCATCGTGTAAATAAATCAGTATCATATCAAAATATAATCATACAACAACACCTTACGTCAACACAACCCCCTCAATTATTATTATGTGTTGCAAAATCATACATGTGTATGGAAGGAAAGTGTGGGTGGATATTTGATTGTGACTGTACTTGTATATCTTTTCTGCAAATAATGTGCTATGAAGAAAATTAAAAGGTTCTTCATAATGAATAATGATTTAAACAAAAACCACAGAGATATTTTTAGAGATAATACTCAACACAATACATACAGGACAAATTCAAATTAAGGGGGAATAGGGGGACAGGCTTGTGTGTGTGTGGGGGGGGGGGGGGGTAGAGGTGCAGGAGTAGTGGGACAAGCTTTTTACCCACCCCAAGCCTGTCCCCTTACTCCTGCACCCCCCTAAACTCACCCCCAAGCCTGTCCCCCTACTCCCACCCCCCCAAGCCTATCCCCCTACTCCCATCCCCACAAGCCTGTCCCCCTATTCCCACACACCCTTAATTAAACCTATCAGACTGAGAACAATATTATTAAAATGTTACCTTGTACTCCATTTTCACGGCCTCTTTATCAGGCTCCAAGCAAGGTGACACACCCACAGAATACACATAGTTAACATCAGCCAGGCCAGAGGTTGGACCGTTAATGGTGACTTGTAGTGATTCATTTCTTGGTAAAGTAGAGACTGTCATGCTTTGGGGTTCACTCTCTTCACCATTGTCTCCTTTAAGGTATACCACTACCAGATACTTAATGTCTGGCAGGAACTGAAATAAATAGAATAATTATTAGTACTCTAGTTATGTTCCACTTTCTTCATTTAATTAAACAGGAATAAGTCACTGTAAAATTAAAGCAGATCAATCTTTTGAAAATAATGTTACAGGAATTGGTTTCAAATAAAGATGAATAGGAACAGCTTTTTGTGTTTAATAATGATATAGAAAAGACGGACGGATATCCCATCGACAATATTGTACAGTACTGTGTTAAACAAGAATTATGAAGTCAATATACACATTAATGGAGATACAACTTTACAAATTAGTTCTATATCTATACACAATTAAACTCTCATAGCTCACCAATCTCCCAGGAACTTTTAAGAGGAAGGATCGACGATAAAGAGTGGTGACCATATTCTTCTTTATTTCCTCCAGACTGTTCCACACACTGAGTGTTTCCTGTTGTGTCATATCACCAGCAACAAAGGTAATATTCCATTCCGGCTGTAGAGAAAACACACCTCTGATAAGTCATACAGTTGTTGTTGTTGATGTTCTCCCCGGGGCAGAATGGCCTCCTGCCCCACAGACCCCTGGTACACTCTGGTCCCAGTGAAATAACTTAAAATAAAGGAGGGTCTGTATGTCCCTATATGCCTGGGCTACTGTGTAAACAGCTTACTGGACCAGGGAGTCTGGGGGCTTCATTGGAGAGAAGGTCTTTGATCCCACAGCCAGTGTTGTGGGCCCAAGTCCACGTTACCACAAGAGCTACAAGTGGGGCCGTACCTTCTATGAGACCAGCCCTGAAGGGACCATAAAGGGGAGGGAGTTTACACTGCTGCATACAAAGGGAAATGCTATGGTAATATATATATATGCTGTATACAAAGGGAAATGTACCCCCGTGTGCTGGCAGTCCACACAGCAGTGAAAAAAAAGGCTCCAATTGCAGTACACCTTACATGGATTTTTAATCCATGTGGACAGATCTCGTCAAATCCACTACAAGTGACCAGATCCTACAACAATATTTATTCTAGCCCTGTGGAGGAAGACTAATATTCACAGAGAATAAAGTCAGCCCCACTGGGCCCAGTCATACAGTAATGTATTATTGCAGCAGATGATTACATATCTATATGAATAATTAATATGACTTACTACAGTACCAAAACAGTAATATAAATTTCCAAAAGAGTTAAATGTCCTTACATGCACAGTCCTTACAATACATACACATAGACACAGCCACTTAATATTTGACATAACACTGTTAAAGTATATACATTTATAAAACATGCATTATATGTACTGTTCCATCAAATTGTACTGTATAATGACAATATAACTCTTAGATGAAGTTAATTAATAGCAAGTAACTCACCTGAACATTACTGATCTTGATACCTTTAATTCTGGACACTTTGGCATTAACATAAGAAGTGTTACACGCCTTGGTGATGCCAGTCAGACGGAAACTTATTCCATTCTGTAATTATAAATACATACATCAACTTACATGTACACACATAAATCCATTATAGTAATTATAAATAGATATGTCAACATACATATAAATACATAAATCCATTACAGTATCTAAACCCCAAGTGTATGTATAAATTACACAAATTTATAATGTTAAAGTAGTGTAGTTAGAGACCCCCCCCACACCCCATAAACCCCCCCCCAAGCCTGTCCCCCTACTCCTGCACCCCTCTAAGCCTCCCCCAAGCCTGTTCCCCTACTTCCGCACACTCCGTACCACCCTAAACCCCCCCAAGCTTGTCCCCCTACTCCCGCACCCCACTAAACCTCCCCCAAGCCTGTCCCCCTACTCCTGCATCACCCCAAACCTGCCCCAAGCCTGTCCCCCTACTCTCACACACCCCTAAACTCACACCCAAGCCTGTCCCTCTATTCCCGCACTTCCTTAATTAAACCTCTCATTAAATCTAGTACTACTGCTTCTATAATCTTACTTGTGACTGTTGTTGAATGACAATAAAAGTTCCGGTGGCTTCAGGAGCAGTAGTAGTGTCCCCTGGATATCTTCTTATACCATTACCATCAGTGAAGGTCAGCACAGTGTTGGCTTTTATTTCAATATTTGGGCCAACTTCCACAATCAGAATTGACGCCAAGTATTTACACACTGGTGGTGGGGTTTCTGAAACAATATAGAATTATAATAGCACAAAGTAATATAGATCTAAATAATTACATACTTATGGTGAGGTTCCTAAAACAACATACAATAATTATAACACAATAACACAAAATAATATACCGTAGATCTAAATACTTATATACTTATAGTGGGGTTCCTAAAACAACATACAGTACAATAATTATAATGCAATTGTACAGTTGGCAGCATAAGTTGGCTTCATTTCCACCTGTGTATGTATTAGCTATACTGATGTTGTAATACAATTTTAATACAGAGATGACAGATATAGTTCTCATATGGTAAATTATGTATGTTGTTGGAATAAAAACTGGTTCAGAATGTAACTATCTAGTTACATTAGCAATACTATAGTACAGTACAGTGGCAGCCATAATTCCCTTTCCACCTTCTGCTTCCCTTCCTTCCTTTATATCTTCCTTTCCTGCTTTGACTCTCATTGTCTTTCTTATTCATATGCTTATCTATCTTCCTAATTATCTCTCAATCTTTCTACAATACAAACTTAATTATGGTTCCAGCAGTTTTACCTGTATATTATTGTCTCTCTATGTTTATCTATCTTTCTAATACAAATTTAATTATGGTTTCAGCACTTTTACCTGCATATAATTTTAATACTTACGAGAGGTGTCCTTCCAGGGCCAGTTAATAATGTTGGAACAGTCTATGTCAGAGTTGACGTTCATGTTAAATTTGAGTACCAGTTTGTCTCCGTCAGAGATGATGAAGGCAGACACAACTTCAGGAACTCCAGCTTTTAATGTGAGCGGCAGTGTTGGTAAATTCAGTAGACCTCTAAAATGGAAAAATGCATTGTTGTATAAAGAGGAGCATGTATGGAGATTAAAATACTGTATAGAATGTACAGTATGTTTGTGTAAACAACTGATTAAACTGAAAAACAAAACTGGTATGTAACTACAGTATTTCTTAACTTAATTTCCACAGCTATTCTACAATGTACTGTATTACCAAATTAAATATTGCATCTGTTTATGTCCATGCTATTAATTCACACAATAAAAAATGTGCAGTATAATTGTTTCTTACTTTTGCATGAGTACTTTAGCAGCTTTGGTAACATGAAGGCCAATGTGTGCCTTTCCTGGCCGTGTATTCTTGGGTATCAGGCATAACACACTCTTCTCTCCTTCAGTCTTGGTGTCCAGGAGTCTCACTGTCTGTCGTCTATCACCTGTCAAGTAAACAAGGTAATTAATTATCAACTATAAACAAGTAATTTTCCTGTTATATATATTATTTAAGATAGTGTAAGAGTCATTTTTTTGTTTACTTATCATCTGCACATAAACTAATACATCTCTTAATAATGTTTTACTCACTTTAAGGGGGTGCAGGAGTAGGGGACAGGCTTTGGGGGGGTTTGGGGTGTGTGGGAATAGGGGACAGGCTTGGGGGGTTTGGGGTGTGTGGGAATAGGGGCACAGGCTTGGGGTGGGTAGAAAGCCTGTCCCCTATTCCCGCACCCCTACTCCCGCACTCCCCAAAACTCCCCCAAGCCTGTCCCCTTATTCCCCCCACCCTTAAAATAATCTACATGTACAGTATATGAAACTAGATAAAGGGACAAATACACACACACACACACACAAACCTGAATCCGTCGACTCCTCTGGATAAACAAGGAAGCAGGTGGCTTGTTCCAAAGGCACGGCATTCTTCAACGTCATCATCACCTAAAAAACACAACAACAATTAAGTTATTCGTGGATTTCTATAATGATAATAATAATAATAAAAATAATCCATCATAAAACGTAAACAACAACAACACAATTGCAGAGATATAATTCTTACAATCATATTCTGAGTCGCTACACAATAATAACAACAAAAATAATTATCAATCGCAAAACGTAAACGAAAACAACACGATCATATAAAATAATAATCAATCACAAAAATAATAATCAGCAATAATAAAAAAAAAAATCATCTTATTCTGAGTCGCTACATAATAATAACAAATATAATAATTAATCTCAAATTACATAATAACAACAAAAATAATAATCAACCACAAAACATAAACGATGGCAGTGAAATAATTCTTACAATGTCATTCTGAGTCGTCTGCACCTCCTCTGTGTTGCTCTCCAATACAAGTGCCCGAGAATCCACCACTGTTATTGGTTCCGACGTCTTCACTTCCACCTGTGGATGATTAAATTATAATGATATTACTTAAGGGGGTGTGGGAATAGAGGGACAAGCTTGGGATGGTGTTTTGGGGTGTGTGGGATTAGGGGGCAGGCTTGGGGAGGTGGGTTAAAAGGGTGCGGGAATAGGGGACAGGCTACTGTATAACAAGGGTTTACTTCATAACTAACACTGTATAACAAGGATTTACTTCATAACTAACACTGTATAACAAGGGTTTACTCGGGGCTGCTCGGCCAAACAGCTTGGAACAACAACAACAACAACAACAACAAGGGTTTACTACATAACTAACACTGAGGAAATAACACCAATGGTAACTTACAATGTTGTCACCTTCTGTCCCTGGTTTTCTTTTCTTGTTCTTGAACTTGAAGGAACACTTGAATGTTACCTCACCAGACAGCAGAGTCTTAAAGGAGGCAGAGAGTTTCTTGACTCGCTTTTTATATCTAATCTTTGTTGCCATAGATATCTGAAAAAATATAAAAATAAATAAATAACAGTTAACTCTCATTTTACACTGCCTTGTATACTGGGTGTGTACTGTAATGTGTGTAATGAAACTGTGTACAGAAAACCCTCATTGTACAGTACAATTGTATATTGGGTGTGTAATATAGTGTACAATAAGTAATTACAGTACATACATACATTTATTCATTACACACACATTATTTCACATACATAATGGCCCAAAATAAAAAGAAATCCACCTCTTATATTCAACATTTATTGCCACAGATAACTAAAAAAAAAAAAAAAAAAAAAAAATACGTATTGTACAGAATTTCAAAGTGTATGACTAAATTTGGCCCAAAATCAATGAGGAAATCCGCCAAAATTTCTCTATATACAGTAATTTGTTTCATTCTGGCATCAGTGAGTGTCCGTAACTCATTTCTTCAATCTGACAAGAAAAAAATGTGACTTGCTAATTTTGTGTGGCAATTCAACCTCAATTAATAAATCAATAGTCAATTCTAATTTTACACTGGTATTATTTATGTGAAATAGAGTGTGTGTAATGAATGTATGTACTGTACTGTAAACATTTATTGTACACTATATTTAAACACACAATAATAATATACAAGTGTACTGTACAATGAGGGTTTTCTGTACACAGTTTCATTACTGTACACACATTACATTACACACCCAATACAATATACAAGTGTAAAATGAGAATTAACTGTACTTTAAAATAAATTCATTGGAAAGCTATTAAGCAATCAGTAATGCAGTCTCTTATAATAACTACAGTTGACATATATCATCAGCTAGACAATATAACTACAAAAAATTATCTTATAATATACTGAAGTTGACATATATCATTAGCTAGACAATATAACTACAAAAAAACAAACAAATTCCAGAAAGTTGACAACAAAATATTAACGTTATGTAGATTTTTACTCACCTGACTATCATCATTTTCTAAAGAACAGTTTTTAGCCTCATACTTTGACTTGAGACCGATGACATTAACCTCAACAACGGAGAAACGTCTGAGTCGTCCTGGTGTTTCTGTAAAAGGTGTACAGTCGGGGGTCAATAATAATTAATTATTAATAATAAGGGGGTGCCCATATTCCCACACACCACCAGTTCCCCCCCAAGCCTGTCCTGTACTCTCGCACCCCCTTAATTAAGTACAGTATTAAATATTCTCTTTTTTACCAATTTTTTTAAGTTTTTGAATATTTTGGATTCATTATTATTGTTGGACACTTAATTAATGCCTGACTAGATATTGTGTGTGATGACTAGATATTGTGTGTAAACAACAAGTACAATTGGTCACAAGAATTTGCTGTTATTTTCAAGGGTTCACAGAATACAGAGAATGTACGACTATGGAAATTCAATACAACATTATAACAGCTAGGTTTGTTGTTTTGGTAATCATGGAGTCATTTGGCAGACCATTCATTACAGTAACTTCCAGAATAATGACCTCTCTTTCTATCTATCTATAGCTCTGATGCCTCGTTCCCTCTGGCAAGTCCCTCCAAGCAAGAGGATGGCCACGGCTGAAGTGTCTCGTTCCAACACTCCCTCCTTACTTGTTCAAACCCTACTCTGTCCCTCATGTTTCTCTCCTTTACATACTCTTCCACTCTGTTCCAACACTCCCTCCTTACTCTGTCCCTCACATTACTCTCCTTTACATACTCTTTTATTCTGTTCTGCCATCTAACTGGTGGTCTGCCTCTCACACCAGGTGCCACAACTTCACTTCCATACACCTTCTGTACAAACTCCTCACCTTGCATTCTCTCTACATATAGCCTGTGTAAGAATTCCTGTGGCCAACTGTACAACACACTAACCTGAATTAGACACCTGCCGTACACTGTTCACAGCAGCATCCAAAGTGTCTCCAGTGTATTGTAAAACCACACAATCTGTTTGGGTAAGAAAATAATATGATCAAGATCCTTTTCATCTCTGAATTAAAGAAACATTCTGAATTTATCACAAAAATGTTACAAATAAATAAATATTCTGTGCTGTTTAATGACAATATATATTTGTCTATTCTATATCTACAATAATATGTAATGTACTCTTTAATGACACTTTATAATTATTTGTCTATTCTATATCTACAATACAGTAATATGTAATGGTAAACAAACTGTATACAATAGTATTCTAAGATAAGTAAAAATCTCCTCCCCAAACAACACTGTCTTACCATTGAATGTCGGATCATCTTTCTTGAGGCATTTTCCACAAGCGTCTATGATGGCACCAGACCTTACTTCACCATCACAACCAATACACTCATTGTTTCCAAAGCAGATGCCACACTTATCCTTCCTTGATGAATTGCCACACACACCACAACTGAAGTGGACACAGTTAATATTACACATAAGTAAAACTGATACATCATGTAATTATTTTCTTTCATCCTCTGGTCAAAATATAGATTTATCCATCTTCCTTAAAACTCATATTCATAAATAACAGAACACTTACAAATCTGGAGGGACCATTCAACTCATTCCTATTCATCTAAGGCCATAGCTAATTAAGGATTAGGGTCGATTCCACAGTCATTTGTAAACATGCAAACGAAAGAATCTTAGCCGTGTAAATGACTTGTGGGTGAATTATTTAATGAGTTTGGTGAGTAAAATAAACAGTGATCATAATTATCTAACTGTTGGATAGATTTTGTGAATGTGGATACTCAGCTTTTGGAAAATAATAAAGCCTTACAAGTGTGGTTGGTTGGGAAGCTAACAAACCAATACCACTGTGGAATCAACCCTAAAATAATGAAGCCTTACAAGTATGGTTGGTTGGGAAGCTACGAAACAAATACCACTGTGGAATTGGCCTAAAATAATGAAGCCTTACAAGTGTGGTTGGTTGGGAAGCTAACAAACCAATACCACTGTGGAATCAACTCTTAATATATACACACCTGAATATAAATGGTTCCTGACATAATGGTTGAGAGACATTGTTTGTGCCAGTCTGAGTAGAGGTGCTACAGGATGTGGTTGTTGGCTTTTCTGTTGTCCCACCAATACACTCACCACACAACACCATTGCATCTAACATAAATAAAATAGGGGAGATTAATTAAGGAAGGAATTCGGTTGGTAAATTTGGAGCAACTGAATCCTCCAAACTATTCCAAGCAACAGAACACCATTATTTTTGTTTATCTGGTCCTGTTTCCTAGCATACTTTGGAGTAATCAATGTAACAAAAGCAAATTACCCTTTTAACCAAAGGAGATTTTGCTGTGCTATACAGTAGTAACTAACATACATACATACATACAAACGTGGGGCTGCTCGGCCAGACAGTTTGAGGAACTTCAACAACAACAACAACAACAACACACACAAACTTACATACATACTGAAATAATTTCCTAAATATATAGACAATAAGTTATCATATAAAATACAATACTGTTTAAAAATTATAGTTAAATATCCAGTACATACTTCCATTTATGTTGTTGGCACAGTCCGTACATGTAGAATTATCTCCTCCACAAACACCACAAGCATCAACTGTACGTGGTTCTAATAGGAAAGGCTGGTCAGTGCAGTCAGTCATCAGAATTGACATACTAACAGGATCTACTGCATGCTTTCTTTCCACTCCTTCCTGAAATAAGAAAACAACCATTCATTACCATACTATTAGTTTAATTAAATACTGACTGTATGCAATACAGCCATATGATATTATCACTCAATGTTGTTGCATTGATGTACAAGTTGATCTACAAATGGTTAGCTTTGGTTAGTAATGTCTTAATATTCATACAGTAATTTTGATTTACAAATATCAGCTGTGGTTAGCTTTGGTTAGTAATGTCTTAATATTCATACAGTAATATTATTTATCATCTTACAAATGGACTTATAATGGTGAAGTAATAACAATATAAGCTCACACTTACTCTGAAGCCTTCTGCAAGAGTATAATTGAGCCACACTGCTTCCTCAGGGTTTGTATCTGAACAATTGGCATCACTTGCTGTGTACACAAGACCAGTGTTCTGAATTCCCTCCACCAGTGTCCAGGACGGCCGAGAGGAAGAAAATTTCAAGAGTCCTGATGCTGGAATACACAAACTTCTCACCTGAAAATGTTACAGATAATAATTAAGAGCGACTGTAAAGTATGTGTGTATGTGTGTGTGTATCCTATAGCATAACACATATTATGTAGTGTATGTATTGGGTTACTATGTTGGATTAATAATCAATATACAGTACTGTAATTTGTACTACAACCACAAAGTACTGTACATGTTAACCAATTATGGTTATTATAAAAACTACACTAAGTCCAAACTATAAAATCTAATAACATAAAAATACATTAATTATTATCAGCAAAAAGAATCATACTGTACCTAATCTATATAATAAAATTGCTATTAATTCATAATGCTGAATTAACTAACCACAGGAAATGATGAGAGAAGATCTCCAGGAAAGCCCTCAAACTGACGTAATATTTCTGGCCGGTCTCCAACAGCTCTCTTCTTTCTCCCTTGCCATGGGGGGCTGCCTTTATCTTCAATATCATCTAATTTAACCACTGTTTTAAAGCCTTTCATTGCTAGTTTCTTCTTAGACTTCTGCAAGCATTTATTTCCTTCTGCCACTGAAGACAAATCATTGCTGTTTCTGAAAATGATACAGTAAACATATCATCTAAAACAGTGCTATTCAACCTGGGTGGATGAGATTAAGTGAGGGATGGACAAGTGGGTGGACGAAATCCTGACCTGCACGTGTTTGAGATGTGTAATTATATGGAGGAATATGTAAAAGTAAAAAAAAAAACCTTTTTGTTTTTGTTTATATAGTTGTAGAATTGAGATATGAAAGTTAGATTTTAAATGTTAAAATGTAAGATTTTTGAAGAAACTTTTTGGGGTGAGGTGGGTGAGGGGTGGACAGCTTCTACCTAATCACCACTAGGGGTGGACCACATTAAAAAAAGGTCAAAAGACCACTGATCTAAAAGAACATACAATAATATGTGAAACATATTTCTGTGAAAGCCTGAAGTTGGGATAAAACTCATATTCTAATAATAGTACAGTACTGTAGATGTTAACCAATATACCACATTACCATTAAGTGAGAGTAAACCTTGAGATTTGGATAAAATATTCATACAGTATAAGTATAATGTTAACAATGTACTACTGTACATAAAATTGTCCATGAAAAGTTTGTTACAAAATCATGGGGACTAACTTTATGAGGTCTGTGATGCAGGATTGTTTAGACATTTCTTGCTTGAGGTCCACAATACCCTGGTGGTCCATAGCCACTTGTAGCTCACTTGGAAATGGGTCTGTCTTTATCTCAACCTGCAAAAATTGGAAACACAAACCATAAAATAATAAACATGTACAGTTGCCAAAAAAGGTACTGCGACAACTATTGATACAACATTAATTAAATATATTAACGTCCATAGTTGTTTGTAGGGATTATAAGTATGTATTACAGAAGGATATATACCGTACATTTCCTTCTGTTATACATGCTTATAGTCCATATACAAATAGTTGTGGATATTACTAGGGTTAAAGTTCTATCAAGATTTGTCACAATACCTTTTTTGGTAGCATAAGTTGGCTTCATTTCCACCCGTGTATGTATTAGCTATAGTGATGTTGTAATACAATTTTAATACTGTACAGAGATGACAGATATAGTTCTCATGTGGTAAATTATGTTTGTTGTTGGAATAAAAACTGGTTCAGAATGCAACTATCTGGTCATATTAGCAATGTTAAGTACATGAAATGGACGCGAATTTATGCTGCCGACTGTACGACTCTAAACGTTATAAAATATAAATTAGAAGATGCCAAACAAATAATTTGTTCTATTGTACCTACAGTACTCATAATTCTTATAAGTACAGTATATTTTTAATTCACAGAAGAATAAGTTGTGTGTGTGTGTGTACCATAGTATAATATGTGTGTGTGTGTGTACAGTAGTATAATGTGTGTGTGTGTGAGTGTGTGTAAGATAGTGTATTATTATTATTATTATTATTATCATCATAACTTAAATTCTAACAACATAGTATCATCATCAATACTCCATTTCCATTTTTTCAAGGTGTATGGGGAGGTTCACACCATCACAAGAATAATGGGCGATGGGGACGCCACTTCCCTACACCAATACATATTATTATGCCAGGAATGTAATATACTCACATTATCATATCCTTATACCAGTAATGTAATATACTCACATTATCATATGTAATTCCTGCATCCACTGAGTACTGGATATCAATGAAGCCTCCAGTAGCATACAGTAACAACATACTCTTGAAAAGTTCACCATCAGGATCTACATAGTAAGGTTTGAGGTAGCGAGACACAGGGATGCCGGTGATGGTTTGTCCATACTGTATAGTGGGAATCTCACTATGGATGGGGGCTGCTAGTGCCTCTGGTGGATCATTGATTCCCTCAACCTGTAAGAGCAAGCAATCTTTAAATACAATTTCACTTATGACTCTTGCTGTGTATGTTAGACATGGTTAAGGTGTAAAGGCAATTGGTGTTGAGTGTAGGGTGACAGAGAGCAAGCAGAGCAGAGCAGTCAAGAATGTACATAGGTGCATTGGAGTGAATATGAGGGTCCTTGTGTGAGATACAGAGCACAAACAACAAGGGTTAACAAGATAAGTAAGTGACAGTAAGGAGGGAGTTGTGGAGCAGAGAAAACTGAACATTATTCCACAATCACCATCCTCTCGGAAGGAAGAACCCAGATGGAAGGAAGTGTCAAGAGCTACTGTATATATATACAGTATACTATATTGTAAATAGAAAGGTCAAAACATTTGGTACAGCCACAATCAAATAACCACAGATACTTTCCTTCCATCTTGCAAATAAATCAGTATCATATCATAATATATTCAAACAACACCTTACATCAACTCAACCCCCTCAATTAGCAGTATTATTATGAGGTGCTGTTAAATCATACACGTGTTGTTCTTTATTACCAAGATATTTACTACGATGAAAGGAAAGTGTCGGTGGATAATTATTTGATTGTGGCTGTACATTACCATTTGTTCTTTAGTTTCAGAAAAATAAAAAAAAACAATTAGAATAAATCACCATTTGTTACTCACCTTTATAGTAACACTGAAGGTGCCTGGTCCATTACTTTGAATATTTCTACTACTTGTTGTGTCGTCTCCCATCGGGTAAACAGATATATTAAGGGTGAAGGAACCGTCAACATTGAGTGAAGGATCTAATTTAAGCCAAGTGTTTTGAGCATTCTCACAGGATACTATTTGTAGGTTGTGACCTCTGTTCAAGTTCATAGTACGCCATCTGCAAAAGTACAACATAACAGGTAGAATAATTATAATCCTTAAAATAGTGTATTTTAAAGGTCTTAATTAGTGAGAATGAGTGTGTTATATCTAATTGTTGATTATTGCAATGATACCAACACAAAGGTATCTAAGTGTTGTACTGTATTATGAAAGTAGCACAAATACAATGAACAAACAAAAATACTGTACTGCACTATTTATCATTCAACATAAAGAAACAATCATATGTCACTAACAACATATTATTGTAAAGTTATTATAAGCAATTTCACTCACTTGTTATTCTTATTGAGATATTTGACTGTAATCATATCATCATATCTAGAATTATACTGCTGTGCCCATTGAAGGAAGAGTCCCCTTTCATTATCACCAGTGCCTCTATCTTCATTATTTCGTACTCTCTTTCCTTTGTCACGGTTGTTCTTGTGGCCATTCACACCTCCATGGCCCCTCGACATTCTATTATTATTTCTGCCAGGATATCTAGTGCCATATGGACCTCTGATGTTCCCCACACTCTCATCACCCCAGCTGCACCCTTCCTCCTCCAGCTCCTGTCGGTCTGGGGGCAGTTCAGGGTGCTGGAGGAGATTCACCCACAACCTGACTGTCCGTGATCGGTAGTCAAGGAAGCCGCCCCTTGCTGCCGTCCTCACCAAATCCCGCGCTGCAACAACAGACACCACGTACGGTACAGTCAATAATAATCATCCACATATAATGGGCATCTCCCAAACAATTTACTGTCTGATGTTTTCACGTTCACATAATTATGATGTTGTTGTTTTAAGTAATGTGTAGCTGTTTGTATTAAATTAAAAGATGGTAGTTAACCTATTTAATGGAAAGTTTATCATCTAAGGAACAGATAGAAGCTGTCAAACTCTTACCCGAGTTACCTCTATATGGATGATTATATTTGACCGACTCTGTACAGTAATGAAAACAAACTCAGATACCCAGTGCAGGAAAAAATGAAAGTAACAGAAATTATATTTTATAAAGGAATGCAGTACACTTCAATGAACTGTAATGAAGTGTTGACTCACCCATAGCATTCTGCCAGGCCATCCAATAGTGTTCATCATCACAGGTAAAGTTCACAATGTCAGTCAATTTAATCTTGACGGCCAAATCTTCCACCATGTCAATACTTGAGACAATATCAACTATTTTAACAACAGGAGACTCTGGAGCCACAAGCTGTACCAACATGCGAGTCACATTTGTACCTGGAAAGTAGTTCAGTAATTAGGTAATGAAAAACAGAACCAGCAAAACTATTCATGTCCTTGAATGTATTGTACTGTACAGCCATGGGTGAAAGTCCATGACCCACAGCCAATACTGAACAGAGAGTAAAAATGAGATAAGTTTCCACATATACCCTTCTGACTGTGGTATCTCACACCTCAAACATTTGTTAGTAATGTTACTATGGCACATGTTTTGTTCTTAGAATAATATTACAAGAAATAGCTGTACCCTCTGCTCATGAACTTTGAGCCAAGACTGCATGTACCAGTTTATAGTTACTTGAACATTAACTGATAAACTGTATTTAAATCAATCACTCTCTGAAACAAATTGCCTTAAGGGGGTGCGGGAGTAGGGGACAGGCTTGGGGGGTGGTGGTGCAGGAATAGGGGGACAGGCTTGGGGGGGGTAGGAAGCCTGTCCCCCTATTCTTGCAACCCCCTAAACCCCCCCAAGCCTGTCCCCTATTCTTGCACCCCCTTAATTAAATACTATTAAGTATTCTTAACCTCACCTATTTCTTGGAGAATGATAGAGTCGAGACCAAAGGTGTAAGACGAGATGTTCAGTTCATACCGGATGAAGTTTGAAGGCACAAGTCTTGATCCAATCACCACAGGAGTCCATTGATTAAACTTGAAGTATGACCAACTACCATACCATGTTGTTATATTGATTACTTCATGCAACTGTTAATGTAAACAACAACAATTAATCATCAATACAGAATCAGAAGAAAACATGGGGCAGCATTTGTACCATATGTTGTTATATCTATTACTTCATGTACAGTAACTGTTAATGTAAACAACAACAATTAATCCTTTATTTTTATTTGTTTTTTCACTGTGACTGACCATAGTGTATCAGGGGTCTGTGGGGCAGGAGGCCATTCTGCCCCGGGAGAACATCAACAACAACAACAATTAATCATAAATAGATTCAAAAGAAAATATGGGGCAGTAATTGTACAAAATAACACAGATGTAGGTACAGAAGAAAATTATCTTTATAATTATTATTAATATTATATTATAATTTACGGTCATGAAACTGGGAAATAAGTGAATGAAACATTGTTGAATACTGTATATCATATACTGTATATGCAAATAAAATTAGAGTTGGACACAGGAATTTGTGGTACACTCGTGATACATAATTTCTGACCAGTGTGTGCGTTAGGAGCAGAAAGCTTTGAATCACCTGGCATTGCTTATTTCCCCACCCAGTACACCTATAGAGGCTGAGTTTGAATGCAGGGTGTGTGTGTGTGTGTGTGTTGCCTGCCGTTTGTCTCTGGTCAGGGATTACGTATCACAACTGTACAGCCAAGGTGTAAAAATGCTCAGCTCCTCCCAGTATAAAATTCCTTAATACCCAAAAAATATTTACCATTATGCGAGATAGCGATGACAAGCAAATCACAGATAATAGTCACTAGATATTTGAGAGAGCCAAGCATCTTGCACCTGGGATGTACCACGAACTCCTGTGTCCAACTGTACAGCCACAATCAAATATCCACCCACACTTTCCTTCCATCGTAGTAAATACAGTATCTTGGTAATAAAGAACAATACTTGTGTGATTTTACAGCACCTCATAATAATAATTGAGGGGGTTGAGTTGACGTAAGGTGTTTTTGTTGTATGATTATATTTTGATTGATACTGATATATTTGCACGATGGAAGGAAAGTGTCGGTGGATATTTGATTATGTCTCTACAAGGTTAACAAAAACATTATGAAAAAAGTTATAGACAGTAAACCCTTATTCAGTAGTCAACTATACTTACAACATCTGAACTGTCTGTAGCAACTGTAGGAGCTCCACTATAGGTGTCAGAGAGACGTACCCCATTATCTCTACTACCATCACCTTCAGTTGTGCTTCCAGGTAATGATGCTCGCTGGATATAAGGCATAGTCCATGGAGCTTCCCACTCATCTCCTTAAATTATAAAAATATAATTAATTAATTAATTCTGTGCAGTGCATTAAAAAAATTATAGTATTTATACATTATGGCTATGACATAATTATATCCTAATATTGGAAATCAATTATATAAACAATTAATACAAAATTATTCTATATTTCCCTATGATATATGCATTACATTACACTTATATTATATTTACATTTATAGTTGAAGTGCAGTAGAAATGAAAACCAGAAATGAAAACATCTTCTAATAGTCAGTAAATAATGACCTCTGTCTTATGTAAATACTGTACTGTACTTTAAGGGGGTGCGGGAATAGGGGGACAGGCTTGGGGGGGGGGGGGTCTAGGGGGGTGCGGGAGTAGGGGACAGGCTTTGGGGGGTGCGGCAGTAGGGGGGACAGGCTTAGGAGGGGGTTAGGGGGGTGCGGGAATAACATGAAAACATTAGACAGTACAGTATATAAATTGTTTGAGACACCCATATGTGGATGATTATCACTGACCACAACTGTACAAGGACTCACTAGCAATACAATCTTCTTTAGGTACACAGGAGTTATTGGTGGAACAGAACACAGTCTTGGGTGAACAAACTGACCCACACTTCTCTCCAAGTCTAACACACGTCTTGGTAACAGGGCAGTACCTGACGGAATAATTATAGGCATGTAAGAAATCTGTGTCATACTTCACTTTTTGTAATACATGAAAGAAACAAATATGGTAAATTTTATACGGTACTTTTGTAATGTATATAAAACTTTCAAGAGAGAGAGAGAGAGAACTTCACTTTTGTAATACATGAAAAAAACAAATTTGATAAATTTTATACTTTTATATTGTAATGTGTAAAAAACTTTCATTTTACGTGATTCAGTATTATATTCCTGAAGACATTGTATTATCAAATTTGCACTCTTCTCTACAATGTGCTCAACTGAAATTATTAAAAACATTTTTTTTTCTTCAACCAAGAATAGAATAACTTACAGAGTCGTTAACGGACATGAGTTGATTCCTTTCTTTGATCTGCAGGTGCCATTACAGCAGACAGACGTGGGTGGACACTCGGATGGACTGTTACACTTAAGTCCGGTGTCATATTGTTCTGCATTCAGTAGTGAACAGGTCATGTTGAGTGCTGTGCCATCTGTATTACTGCTTGTATTGACACATTGTAGATGTAGTGTTTCTGTTGGAGAATGGATAGTTATTGTTGTTGTTGAAGTTCCTCAAGCTGTCTGGCTGAGCAGCCCCGAATATCTATCTATCTATCTATAGCTCCGACGCCTCGCTCCATCCGGGAACTCCCACCAAGGGGATGGCCACGGCAGAAGAGTCTCTAGTTGTCCCTGTTCCAACACTCCCTCCTTACTTTCTCCATCTCCCCTACCCCCCTCACATTTCTCTCCTTCACATACTCTTCCACTCTGTTCTGCCATCTAACCGGTGGTCTGCCTTTCACACCAGGTTCCACAACTTTACTATCATACACTTTCTTTACAAACTCCTCACCTTGCATAATACAGACAAAAGTGATAACAGTGAAAACATGGGCCATATTCAAGAACATTCATAGTGTGGTTGTGTGTATTACAGTCTTCAATAATGTGTTTAATAGAATGGGGTGTTGTGTTACATGGATGTGTGTGTATATGTGTATGTTGTGTTGTTGGTGAGTGTAGTTGTGTGTATTACAGTCTTCAATAATGTGTACAAAGCCATTGTCAACACCATGGAGCGTTGACAAACTAACCTTGATCAGGGCAGCAGGTGAAGCCGAACAGACAATGTTTATCTGAGAGGCAAGACGTGAAGAGGAAAGTAATCTGAGTGTCTTCTTCAGAATTACCAACAGGACACTGAAGGCTTGGTAATTCACCATCCTGGACAGTAAACAATAAAACAACATTTCAATGAATACATTCTAAACAAACAAAAAATAATAATAAAAATGACGGCAAACATTGAATACCTTCTGACAAACATTATAACAGTATATCCTACATAAAGGGGGTGCGGAAGTAGGGGACAGGCTTGGGAGAGGGTTGGGGTGTGTGGAAGTAGGGGACAGGCTTGGGGGTGGTGGAAGTAGGGGACAGGCTTGGGGGGGTTTGGGGGTGCAGGAGTATGGGACAGGCTTGGGGGGGTTTGGGGGGTGCGGGAGTAGGAGACAGGCTTGGGGGGGTAGAAAGCCGGTCATCCTATTCCCGCATCCCCCTAACCCCCTCCCAAGCCTGTCCCCCTATTCCTGCACCCCCTTAAGGGACCTGTGATATAGTAAACAAAATTGGAGGTAAATAATTCCTTCAAATACTGCCACAAAACACACACACACACACCTACAGTATAATTATGGCAAGAGCTTGTTTCGTGGCACGGTCAGGAGGAATTAGAAGCCTTCAATTCTCATACATGATTATATACAGTAGTGGTCAATAATAATCATCCACAAATGGGTATTTCAAACAATTCACTGTCTAAAGTTTTTACATTCACATAATTATGATGTTATTGTTTTAAGTAGTGTGTAGCTGCTTGTATTAAATTAAAAGATGGTAGTTAACGTGCGTGTGTGTGTGTGTGTGTGTTATTTTTTAAGTAGTGTGTAGCTGCTTGTATTAAATTAAAAGATGGTAGTTAACGTGCGTGTGTGTGTGTGTGTGTTATTTTTTAAGTAGTGTGTAGCTGCTTGTATTAAATTAAAAGATGGTATTTAACCTATTTAATGAAAAGCCAATAAGCTAAAAAAAACATTGTGAAGCTGTCAAACATTTAGGTGAGTTACCCCTGTATGGATGATTATTATTGACCATGACTGTACACTATATATAATTATAACCTCATAAATAATCTAAGGCCTACATTATTATAAAACCACTGTACATTTGTCTCACCTCCGACGGGATGGTTAACGGCATACAAGTTCCAGACAGAAGACTGAGTACTGAACCAGGTGGACAAGACTTCTCCCTGTAATGAAATGTAACATACACATATACACACACATCCATGTAACACACACAACCACACTCACCAACAACACAACATACATACACATATATACACTCACCAACAACACAACATACACATATAGGCCTACACACTCACCAACAACACAACATACACATATACACACACACATTCATGTAACACAACACACCCATGTAACACATTATGGAAGACTGTAATACACACAAAAATACTCACTAATAACAACACAACATACACACACACATTCATGTAACACAACACCCCATTCTATTAAACACAATATTGAAGACTGCTAATTTCAAAATACTCCATTTGAATATGCCCTATCTTGGAGGAAATGCCATAGAAGAAAATAGTCTTATAATGGACAAAATATAGTCTTAGAATGGTCTAAATTAGTGGGTAATGAAGGGTAAAAAAAAAGTCTTAGAATGGTCTAAATTAGTGGGTAATGAAGGTAGAAAATAATCTTAGAATGGTCTAAATTAATGGGTGGGTAATGAAGGTAGAAAAAAATAGTCTTAGAATGGTCTAAAACATACACAATAATGGTAATTCATTCAATATATATTACCCAAAATTAACTTAGTGGGTAATGAAGGTAGAAAAACCATACACAATAACATTAATTCATTCAATATATATTAGCCCAACTTAACTCACATTGAACTGGTGGCTCTACTGCTACACCCTACTGAGGCCAAGACACACTCATCTCTCTCCAGACAATACACAAATCTGAAACAACACAGGAAATTATATACAGTAGTATGATTATTATAGAGGAAATGAAAGTATACAGGAAATGAAAGTACTGTACTGTATATAGGAAATGAAAGTACTGTATAGAGGAAATTAAATTATATAATATGATTAATATAGAGGAAATGAAAGTATATAGGAAATTAAAGTACAGTACAGTATATAGTATAGAAATATTAGTATAGGAAATGAAAGTATTGAGGAAATGAAATGATATAGTATAGGCTAATTAGTATGAAAGAATAATTAGTACACGAGAATTATTTCACAGGATATAATATTATTATATACTGTACAAAACACTGAATATGTATATTTATGTACAGTTGGCAATAAAAAAAAAGTATTGGAATTGGAACCACCCACAGAGTTATATACTGTTTTATTACAGTGTTTTTATGCATGTGAGTGTATAATAATAATAATAATATATTCATAGGTGTATACTAACCCTCTTGGACACATTTTGCCTAGAGAAGTGGAGGGTCGACTGCCACACCCACCAGCCTCCTCACACGTACCACTCGCTAAACACAACACCTAAAATAAAACACACACACACACACACATAAAGGTAGTTAGTTGGTGGTAGTTAAAGAGGGGTATAACACACACACACACACACAAAGGTAGTTATAGTTAGTGTTTGTATTCATTAAGGGCTATATCACACACACACACACACAAGAATAAAAAGTATGTTAATGCTATAATTAATTTAAAAGTTATAACACACACACACAAGCATCAAAAGTAATGATATCATTCATTTAAAACAAAAAGTTATAACACACACACTTTCATTCATGAGAGAGAGAGAGTGCTAGCCCTACCATGTCCCAGCCTACATATAGTCATGTGGTGTGTGTGTACAGTCAGCAGCAAAAGTTGGCTTCATTTCCACCTGTGTATGTATTAGCTACAGTGATGTTGTAATACAATTATTAATATGCAGAGATGAAATATGTAGTTCTTATATGATAAATTATGTATGTTGTTGGAATAAAAACTGGTTCAGAATGTAACTATCTGGTTATTTTAGCATTATTAAATATTGTGCTTGAGATGGATGCGAATTTATGCTGCCAACTGTACGTACAGTACATACATAGTTACGGTTGCCAATAAACAGTGAGTGATAAGTGGGAGTGTTGTTGATCAATGACCTACATCCATCACTAACACCTTGGGGGGACTGGGAGGGTGCAGGAATAGGGGGGACAGGCTTGGGGGAGTTTGGGGGGGTGCAGGGAGTACGGGACAGGTTTGGGGGGGTGCAGGGAGTACGGGACAGGTTTGGGGGGGGTTAGGGGGGTGCAGGGAATACGGAACAGGCTTGGGGGGGAGGTTAGGGGGGTGCAGGACAGGCTTGGGGGGGGGGTAGGGGGGTGCAGGGAGTACGGGACAGGCTTGGGGTGGGTAGAAAGCCTAAAACAAGTGTGGTTGGTTGGGAAGCTAACAAACCAATACCACTGTGCAGGAATGGACTCATTAGGACTGACCTTGTTTGGGGGACAGATGTGGGGTGAGTTAGGGTCAGGTAAGGTCACACCACCAACACACAACTCCTTTGGCTGACATGAACCCACACTCGTACAGAATACCTATAATACAAAAACAAAACATCTATAATACAAAAACGAAACACGTATGATACAAAACACATATAATACAAAAACAAAACATCTATAATACAAAAACGAAACACGTATGATACAAAACACATATAATACAAAAACAAAACACGTATAATACAAAAACAAAACACGTATATTATGTCCACAAAAGAATATTATTATTATTATTATTGTTGTTGTTTTCTTGTTTATCTGTTGTTTAATTATTTTTACCAACCTGTTGAGGTGGGCACACAATGGCCTGTTTGTTGTTGATGTTGTTGTTAGATGCCCTTCGACTTTTACACACCCCCACGGGAACACACACCCCCTCCGGCAGGCAGAACTCCTCGTAAGGGGGGCAGGTGGTGAGGGGGGCGGCAGCAGTGGGTGGGGCAGAAGAAGGACCCCCACCCCCACCCCCACCACATGTCCCCCCCTTCCTCACACACTCACCCGTTGATAAACAGAGAGCCTGTGTCATCAATAATATCATTATTATTATTAACATTATCATCATTTTCATTATCACTATCATTATCACTATCATCATTATCATCAAAATATTATCGTCATTATCATTTCATCATTGTGTGTGTGTGTGTGAAATATTTATGTAATCAATTATTTTCATACTATTCATATAATAGTTCCTTCAGGCTACATTAGAATAATTTGATTCTTCCAAAATATGCCAGGAAACAGGACCAGATTAGAAAACAAAACAAAAAAAACATTGGTGGCCTGCTGCTTGGAATAGTTTGGAGGAATTAGTTGCTCCAGATTTACCAACACAGTACTGTACTACCTTCCTTAATTAATTAATAATCAACTTACGGTGCCTGGTGAACATTGGATGGTGTTCTTCAGATCTCCATTATTACTTTGGCCTTGACACTGCTTGGGCTCCACACAGGATCCCTTAGATACACACAGGATCTGTACCAACACAAACACAAACACAGTAAGGAATTCCAACACCACATTTTTTTTCTTATATTCATCAAGTCCATTACCATGGCCGCCGCCGCCGTTTTTTAATAATTATTATTTTTTATTTATTATTTTAGTAATATATATATATTTTTTTAATATTTTTTTTATTAATTACTTTTTTTTGTAATTAAGTTTTTTTTTTTTTTTCTAATTTGATTTATTAATTTTTTTTCGTCGTCGCCGCCGCTGCCGCCACCCCATCGCCGCCCTGCCGCTGCTGTCCCGCTGCCGCCCCGCCGCCGCCCCCGTTTTTTAATAATTAGTTTTTTTTATTTATTTTTTTTAGTAATATACATATTTTTTTTAATATTTTTTTTATTAATTATTTTTTTGTAATTAAGTTTTTTTTTTTTTTTTTTTTTTTTTTTCGTCGTCGCCGCCACTGCCCCGCCGCCGCCGCCGCCGTTTTTTAATATTTTTTTTTTTTTTTTTTTTAGTAATATATATATATTTTTAATATTTTTTTATTAATTATTTTTTTTTGTAATTATTATTTTTTTTTTTTAATTTGATTTATTAAATTTTTTTCGTCGTCGCCGCCGCTGCCGCTGCCGCCGCCCCGCCGCCGTCGCCGCCACCGCCGCCGCCACCGCCGCCGCCGCCGCCCCGCCCCGCCCCGCTGTCGCCGCCGCTTTTTAATAATTAGTTTTTTTATTTATTATTTTAGTAATATATATATTTTTTTAATATTTTTTTTTATTAATTTTTTTTTTGTAATTAAGTTTTTTTTTTTTTTTATTTATTTGATTTATTAAATTTTTTTCGTCGTCGCCGCCGCCGCCGCCGCCCCAAGTCTTCAACTAAAGATCATATTAAGAGACTTCTAGTTGGTCTCATCTTATTCGTTTCTTAATTCTGCATCTTTTGGTGTATAATACATGCAACTTAGGACACAAATTTGCTTCATAATATGAGAAAAGTGAAGGAAAAGTAGACCAATTTGTAGTATTTTCTTACGACTTTGTTTACAAACTTTCTTTTGTTTCTGCCCAATCCGTATCTGGACGAGAACACAGATACAAATATTTTCAGGCCCTCACCTCAGAGGAATCGATCTCCCGACCTATTGGTTACGAGTCCAGCATACTACCACTCGGCCATATCAACAGTAAAACACCACAACACATTATTAAGGATTACAACACCACAACACACCATTAAAGTATTACAGCACCACAACACACCATTAAAGTATTTCAACACCACAACACACCATTAAAGTATTACAGCACCACAACACACCATTAAAGTATTACAACACCACAACACCTCCTTAATTAATAATCAACTTACGGTGCCTGGTGAACATTGGATGGTGTTCTTCAGATCTCCATTATTACTTTGGCCTTGACACTGCTTGGGCTTCACACAGGATCCCTTAGATACACACAGGATCTGTACCAACACAAACACAAACACAGTATAATAAAGAAGGATACCAGTGACAGGATTCATACTCTACACTCCTATATATTAATCATTTTCCTTCCTTTCTTTCCTTCATTCCTATCATTATTTTCGTTAATTTTTTTCCTTCCTTCCCTAGCTCCTTTCTTTCCTTCCTTTCCCTCTTTTCTTTCCTTCCGCACCTCCTTCCTTTCCTTTTCTCTTCTCCTTTCCTTCCTTCCTTTCCTAATATAAAGCATCAGAAGAATGAAAAAAATATATCATGTGAACACGAGATGGATATTTGCAACATGCAATAAAAAAAATGTAAGTATAAGAAAGAAATGATATCCATGGAAACGACTGATACACTCAAGTCTACTTCACACACACACACACACACACACACTCACTCAATAGATACGTCTGCCATTCACACACACACACACACACACACATATATAACACGTGTATCCCACAATAGACTCAGTGACACACCAACACTTCCACCACACTAAATAATGCACCACATCCATAACACACACACACACACACACACACATATAAGTACAACACATAAGATTGAAAAAGGTTGCACTTCTGTACACGTGTGTATGTGTATGTGTGTGTGTTGAGGGATCATCTATTGTGTGTGTGTATGTGAGAGAGAGACTGTGTGTATGTATGTATGAATGTGTGTATGTGTATGTGAGAGAGACTATATGTATGTAAGAATATATGTGTGTGTATGTATGTGAGAGAGAGACTGTGTATGTATGTATGTATGAATGTGTGTGCGTGTGTGTGTATGTGAGCGACAGACTGTGTATGTGTGTATGTATATATGTATGTAAGAATATATGAATGTGTGTGTGAGACTGTGTGTGTGTGTGTGCATGTATGTACGTATGTAAGAATATATGTGTTTGTGTGTGTATGTGAGAGAGACTGTGTGTGTGTACGTATGTATAAATGTGTGTGCGTGTGTGTATGTGAGAGAGTGAGAGAGACTGTGTGTGTGTATGTATGTGCGTGTGTGTGTATGTGAGAGTGAGAGAGACTGTGTGTATGTACTGTATGTATGTAAGAATATATATACATATGTATGTGTATGTATACTAAACATACACGTTATCATACAGACGCGTTTACCAATGATTAATATATATGTATGTATGTGTGTATGTATGTATGTGTGTGTGTATCAGAAGTCGGAGAGCAGAAAGGTGTGAATGTAAGGAAGGAAGGAAGGAAGGAAGGAAGGAATGAAGGTAAGAAAGATAGAAAGGGGAGGGGAGAAAGGAAGGAGGGAGGGAGGGAGGGAATGGGGAGAAAGGAGGGAGGGAGGGAGAGAATTGGGAGAAAGGAGGGAGGGAGGTAGAGAATGGGTAGAAAGGAGGGAGGGAGGGAGAGGGAGAAAGAAAGGAAGAAAGGAGGGAGTGTGTGTACTAGATTTTAAAATGTCATGGCCGAGAGAGAGAGAGAGAGAGAGAGAGAGAGAGGATAACTATATAGTGTGTAATGTTGGAGAGAGAAATGGGTGGGGGAAGACGTAGTGATTATTGGTCAGAGAGAGAGAGAGAGAGAGAGAGAGAGAGAGAGAGAGAGAGAGAGATACACATACATATATATACAGAGAGAGAGAGAGAGAGAGAGAGATACACATTGACAGATATATATATATATATATATATATATATATATATATATATATATATATATATATAGAGAGAGAGAGAGAGAGAGAGAGAGAGAGAGACTAGTATATGTGGTAGGAATGGACTATAGGTGGTTGTTTAGGTTGGGTTGTGTTGGTCAGCCACAAGCCAGATCGATGGTGGAATCCTCGTGCATGTTACAGTGAGTCCGTAGAGAGAGAGAGAGAGAGAGAGAGAGAGAGAGAGAGAGAGAGAGAGAGAGAGAGAGAGAGAGAGAGACTAATAGCAGGACACACACACACACTATATTAAAGAAACATTAATAGCAGTACACACACACACACACACACATACATACATACATACACACACACACACTATATTAAAGAAACATTAATTGCAGGACACACACACACATTCACACACTATAGTAAAGAAACATTAATAACAGGACACACACATACACATACACACACACACACACACGGAAGGAAGAATGCAATATGGCGGCTTTTGTTGGTGACGTCACAATATAGTCACGAACCACCAATACACACACACACATACCTCATCACACCTATACACACACACACACACATACCTTATCACACCTACACACACACACACACACATACCTTATCACACCTATACACACACACACACACATACCTTATCACACCTACACATACACACATCTATATAGAAGTATAGCTTGTTTAGTGGCATAGTCAGGAGGAATCAGAAGCCTCCAATAATTATAATATTCTCACACACCAACACAGGGTAATATATATAGAGTTTTAATTAAGTTGGTAATTTATTCACTTTTGTTACATTGGAGTGTCTTGATTCCTCCAAAGTATGCCAGGAAACAACAGGACCAGATGAGCAACAAATATAATGGTGTTCTGTTGTTGCTTGGAAAAATAGTTTGGAGGATTCAGTTACTCCAAATTTACCAACACAGAATTTCCTCATTTAAGGTGGGGAAGCTGTTTTGTGTTGGTAAATCTGGAGCAACTGAATCCTCCAAACTATTTTTCCAAGCAACAACAGAACACCATTATTTTTGTTTATCTGGTCCTGTTTCCTGGCATACTTTGGAGGAATCAAGGCACTCCAATGTATAAAAAAAAAAAAATATTACCACCTTAAATAAATATATACTAGAATACAGATGTCTTTTCAACGGTACTATTAAGGGGGTGCGGGAGTAGGGGACAGGCTTGGGGGGTGCGGGAATAGGGGGACAGGCTTGGGGTGGGAAGAAAGCCTGTCCCCTATTCTTCCCACACACCCTAATCCCCCGCAAGCCTGTCCCACTACTCCCGCACCCCCCAAACAACACCTCCAAGATTGCCCCCCTATTCCCGCACCCCCTTAATTAACACTGTTTCGTGGTATAGTTTGGAGGACTCAGACGACCTTGAAATTAAACAACAACAAAAGAAAGGAAGGTGGAACAAAGCAAAGCAAGAAAAAAAAACAAGAAACAAAAACAATAAAATGATAATAACAGGATGAGTAGTTGAATTTATGTCTGGTATTTTCACGAAGGTCATTTTTCACGATATTATTCTTTTTTTTTTCTTTGTCATTTTTCATTTCGAAGGTGGGTTGTTGTTGTTAATGTGGTTGATGTTGTGGTTGTTGATGTTTTTATTATTTTTTTTTTCATTTCAAAGGTTGGTTGTTGTTGTTGATGATGTTAATGTTGTTGTTGTGATTGTGAATGATGTTGTTGTTTAAATGGCGTGGTTTTCTGTTTGTTTTTTTATTCTTAAGGTTTGAGATGTCCAGTAGTCAATGTTTACAGACGTTTAAATGGCGTTTCTTTAAAGGTTTTAAATGGTTAGTCGTCAATGTTTACATGACGTTTAAATGACGTGAAGTTCCAGGTTTTAGATGGTCAGTAGTCAATGTTTACGTGACGTTTAAATGGCGTTTCTTAAAAAGTTTTAGATGGCCAGTATAGGCAATGTTTACAAACGTTTATTTAAAAGGTTTAGCAGTAGTCATTGTTTACAAACGTTTAAATGGCGTTTCTTTAAATGTTTTAGATGTTTACACCACGTTTAAATGTTTTTTTAGGTTTGAGATGGTCAGTAGTCAATATTTACAAACGTTTAAATGGCGTTTCTTTAAAAGTTTTAGATGTTTACACGACGTTTAAATGGTGTTCCTTTAAAAGGTTTGAGATGGTCAGTAGTCAATGTTTACGTGACGTGTTTTGGTGACGTGTCCACCCCCGCAACCTTGACCTCTCATCATGATCACACCCCAAGCCTGTCCCCCTATTCCTGCACCCCCCCCTCCCCCCCACAACCTTGACTTCTCGTCATGAACACACAGACATAACACAACAAACTTTGCGTTGGGGAGGCCAAGTGGAAAATTATACGCCGTAAAGTGAGGAAAGTGTAAATAAAATATCAATACATTTTGCACGGTATGTGTGTGTGTGTGTGTATGTTTACAATGTGTGTGTGTGTGTGTGTGTGAAGATGATTGATGTTGCATATATACAGTGTTTGTGAGTAGATTGTGTGTGTGAGTGTGTGTGTTTACAATGTGTGTGTGTTGATGATGATCGATGTTGCATATTTCCAGTGTTTGTGAGTACAATGTGTCTGTGTGTGTGTGTTGATGATCGATGTTGCATATTTCCAGTGTTTGTGAGTAGTGTGTGTGTGTGTGTGTTTACAATGTGTGTGTGTGTTAATGATAAATGTTGCATATTTCTAATGTTTATTAGTACACTGTGTGTGTGCGTGTGTTACTACTATAGGGAATCTGTTGCTTCGTGTCAGTTTGGAGGATTCAGCAGCCTTTAAATTACCCCCCCACCCCACCCCAAAAAAAAAGAAGTGGTTCTCCCTCTTATGAAAAATCTGAAACACCAGCAGATTCCTTGAAACTATTCCAACCATGAAGCAGGCCACTATTATTATTATTATTATTATTATTATTATTATTATTATTATTATTATTATTATTATTAACGTGGTCCTGTTTCCTGGCATACTTTCACATAAAATTTGTATCCAGGTCTTGTTGAAGTTTCGAATCATTTAACATACTAGTGAACCAATTACAAAATACTTATCCTGTTATATATTTGTATTCGAAGCAAACCTGGATACATATATATTTTGGATTGCGAGTGTACCAAATTTATACTATCTCACTTAATCTTACATTAATTAAAAAAAAAAAAAAACATTTATAATATTCTTTCTATCTACACACTGAGAAAGTTAATGAGTTTTCTTGGTATATATCTGATTTACTGTACAAAGAAGCGTATCATCATATTCGTGTTGGGATATCATGCATGCACTGTGCTTCATGGCTATAAACATGCAGTCAGTCAGTCAAAACAGAGGTCGTGTGTGTGTGTGTGTGTGTGTGTGTGTACCTGATGGGCAAGGACAGGGTTATATAGCAGTTATGTGTCTGTGTGTGTGTGTGTGTGTGAAAGCGAGGACAGGGTTATAAACAAGGATAATAGACAGTCCATCATCCTTGGTTATAAAGCAGTTCTGTCTGTCTGTCTGTCTGTTTGTGTGTGTGTACCTGATGGGCAAGGACAGGGTTATAAAGCAGTTCTGTGTGTGTGTGTGCATCAATAATTATAAAAGCAGCCAAAGTGTGTGCGTGAGTGTGCGTGCATGTGCGTTACCTGGTGGAGTGGACATTTAGGAAGTAGTGTTGGTGGTAGTGGTGGTGGTGTTAGTGGTGTTGGTAGTGGTGGTATATGATCAGCAGCAACACCACACACCACACCTGCCACCACACACCTGCCAGCCTCTTCACACCACTCCTCTCCCTGGTGACACGTGTTCCAGGGAGGATGACGATTGTGGCGGCTTGTTATTGTTGTGCTCGATTTCAACAGCACCAACTTGGCCACTTGCTTCTTCTGTTTCTCAAGGCTGAACCCACAGCTCACCTGACAGTATCCCGTCCTATCACACAGCACCTTAATATTGTGAAGGAGTGAATCAGTGCTGTGTGTGTGTATGTGTGTGTTGGTGGTGATGGTGTGTGTTATAGTCTTTCTCACACTGAAAAACATGCCAGTCCAATTTGCATCAGCCAATATACACACAGTACACACACAACTCAATCAACACCAACAACCCACATTAACAATAACACACCACACTGAACAATAACACAACACACTAAACAATAACATAACACTGAACATTAACAATAACACACTGAACAATAACATAACACTGAACATTAACAATAACACACTGAACAATAACATAACACACTGAACATTGACACAATACAAAGAACAATAACAATAACACAGTGTTGCCAGATCTGCTCGACGAAATTTCCCCAACTTCAACATTCAGAATTTACCTCAAAAATTGATGGGTGCAGGAGTAGGGGGGCAGGTTTGGGGTATTTTAGGGGGGTGCGGGAGTAGGTGGACAGGCTTGGGGGGGTTTAGGGGGGTGCGTGAAATGGACGGTCTTTTGGTTATTTTGTCAGGTAAAAATTTCCCGGTGGACTTCAAAATTCCCTAAAACAGAAAAAATTTCCCCGTGTGAACTTCAAAATTCCCTAAAAACAGAACAATTTCCATGCACCTGGCAACACTGCTGGAATAACATACAGTCATGCAAGTGCTCTAATGACAATGTTTTTTTATTTTATTTTCAACGGATTACAAAAACAATCATTCGTATTCAAGGACATTTTTAGTGAATACGATGACGACGTGGTACTAGCTGGTACGATAATAGAGCCATCCATAGTACTGGTACTACCATGCCATCGTATGTACCACAGAGGTTTGGTTCTTGCATACGTATGGCCTAATAAATATCCAATGTTTGTAAGAAATAATTTTGAGAACCTGAAAATACTTTGTAATTTTTTTTCCTTTACGTAAGCAAAAAATAAACACACACACACACACAACTAGAAATATAAACACACACACATAACTAGAAATATAAACACACATACATAACTAGAAATATAAACACACACACACACACACACACACACACATACAGTAACTAGAAATATAAACACACACATATAACTAGAAATATAAACATACATACACACACATACAGTAACTAGAAATATACATATAAATTTTTACACACACACATAAATTGAAATATATATACATACATTTCACCCTTCAGTCTTATTCTAGGGGACAGGCTTTCTACCCCCCCCCCATGCCTGTCCCCTATTCCCGCACCCCGGCTCTTAACACGAGATGGTAATTATTATGATAAGAGAAATAATCGGTTTTCAACTAACTCTCTCTCTCTCTCTCTCTCTCTCTCTCTCTCTTTCTATTGTCTCTCTCCCTCCAACTCTCTCTCCTTCTCCTATTTTCTTTCTCTCTCTCTCTACCTCCAACTCTCTCTCTCTCTCTCTCTCTCTCTCTCTCTCTCTCTCTCTCTCTCTCTCTCTCTCTCTCTCCTATTGTCCCTCACCCTCCAACTCTCTCTCTCTCTCTCTCCAACTCTCTCTCCTTCTCCTATTGTTTGTTTCTCTCTCTCTCTCTCTCTCTCTCTCTCTCTCTCTCTCTCTCTCTCTCTCTCTCTCTCCGGGACAGACACACAAACAGACACACGCACAGTATTAACTAACTAACTAATTAGGTATACTACTTTGGGTCGATGATGATGTGTGTGTGTGTGTGTGTGTGTGTGTGTGTGTGTGTGTTGCAAGTCAAGGTTTTTCGTCCAAGGTTTGTGCAATGTATAATGTTGCATGTATGTGTGTGTGTGTGTGTTTGTGTATGTATGTGTGAGTGTATATGTATGTATGTGTATGTATGTGTGAGTGTATATGTAGGTATGTATGTGTTTGTGTGTGTGTGTTTGTGTATATGTGTGTGTATGTATGTGTGAGTATGTATGTATGTATGTATGTATGTGTGTATCAATGTATGTGTGTGTGTGTGTGTTCCTTGGGGGTTTTGGGTAGTGTATTAGTAATGGGACAGACTTAGGGGGGTGCGGGAGTAGGGGGACAGGCTTGGGGTGGGTAGAAAGCATGTCCCCCTATACCCACACACCCCAAATCCCCCCACAAGCATGTCTCCCTAATCCCGCACCCCCCTAAGCCTGTCCCCCTACTCCCGCACCCCCCCAAGCTGTCCCCCTATTCCCGCACCCCCAAATCCCCCCAAGCCTGTCCCCCTATCCCCGCACCCCCCTAAAAGCATGTCTCCCTAATCCCGTATCCCCCGCACCCCCCCCCCACAAGGCTGTCCCCCTATCCCCCCTAGCCTGTCCCCCTATTTTCGCACCCCCCAACCTGTCCCCTTATTCCCGCACCCCCCCAACCTGTCCCCTTATTCCCGCACCCCCCCAAGCTGTCCCCCTATTGCCGCACCCCCTTAATATAATACTCACGGTGCCTGGTGGACATGAGGTGATGGGTGGGGCTGAGTTGGGACACCTGCCCCACACACACCCACCACGGTCAGCACAGAAGGTGAAGCCACGACCACACACACCACCACCAACACCACCACCCTCACACACCCTCGTAGCCAGGCACCCACCAGTCCTGAGGAAATGACACACATACACATAGTTGTTTTCGTAGAGAGAGAGAGAGAGAGAGAGAGAGAGAGAGAGAGAGAGATTACATTATCAAACAATTTACTGTCTAATGTTTTCACGTTCACGTATGATGTTATTGTTTTAATACAAGCAGCTGCACACTACTTAAAACAATAACACACATACACAGGTTAACTACCATCTTTTAATTTAATACAAGCAGCTACACACTACTTAAAACAATAACATCATATGTGAATGTGAAAACATTAGACAGTAAATTGTTTGAGATACCCATATGTGGATGATTAGTATTGACCACAACTGTACATACACACGTTGACATGGAGATCAAGTAAACAGTGTGTGTAGTATGATGATGTAGTCTCTCTCTCTCTTTCCAACACTCCAACAACAACACACACACACTCACCTGAGACAGAAACTCTTGCCTGGAGGACATTTGACATGATTTACAGCGGGGGTACTGCAAGGTTTGAAACACGCCTCCTCCTCATCACAGAAACTCTCTCCGGCCTTACAACGGGGACTTGGGCTGGTTTCATCTTTACACTTGGTGGGGACGCAGTGACTTTTGTTTGATCCTGGGCAAAGTTCCTGAAAAACACACACACACACGTATTTGATTTTATTATTATTATTATTATTATTATTATAGCTGCTTGTAGTAAATTAAAATATGGTAGTTAACCTATTTATTGGAAAGTTTATCATCTATAAAGGAACAGAAGAAAGCTGTCAAAATCTTACGTGAGTTACCCCTATATGGATGATTATATTTGACCACGACTGTACAGTAGACACATGAATGGGTGGTACAGCCCAAGTGAAAGATGGTCAATTTCTGCCAATATCAAGTTCCTTATTAGTGCCAAATAGGAGACATCAGGGGCAGAAGTCAGTATTGAGGATGGTGTGTGTAACACCTGGTGATAGCTGATGGTTGGTGATGGTTCGTTGTAGCTCGTTTGTATTGTTTTATTTGTGGTAGTTTGTGTGTTTGTTGATGCTGTTCGGTACAACAGTGGTGTTTGTTTGAATTTATTATCACTATTACATTTACCTTTTTTATTTATTTCATTGAGCCATTATTATTATTATTATTATTATTGTCAATGTCACTATGACTTAATTATTAACTATGTGGTAGGAACAAACTATGACCACCAAACCAGCACCTCCAGGTGCTGCACTCTAGTGGCAAACAGTAGGGAGGTAGGCCTGAGGTCTGGTAGGACCAAGGAGCCGGCTGGCGGGGTTAGTCTATCAGTGATATCCCGACTGTACACACACCTTATGGATAATATTTGTATACCTGTGGATATTTCTTGCATACCCGTAAGAACGCCATAGTTTGGTGAGTGTTTCATATTGTATTAATTGTTTCTTGTGTTATTTTGACATGAATAAGATATATTTCATCCAGCATTGTACTACCATAATGTTTTAGACAATTTAGCATTTTGTTCATAATTTCTGTCTTTGCTATAAAATACAAAAATGTTCATAGCCATTGGATTTGCTCATTCTAGTTTTGGAGAATTTGAATAATTATTGCATTTAGTTTGTTTTAAATTATTAATAACTATTGTGAATTCATTTCAATTAAATTTTTGTACTGCAGTATGTAAGTAGATGATATTTTTGCTAATTTAGGAAAACTTTTTCAGTTGGACCATTCAAATATATGAAATTAAAGCACCAACAAGAGAATGCGTGTCAATAACCTGGCGTACCACTTATAGAAAATATACCCATAGTCTAACACCCCGGAGTGGGTGTTATAGTGTGTGTGTGTGTTCCTTAGTACCAAATGGGAGACATCATGGACAGAAGTCAGTATTGAGGATGTTGTGTGTGTGTGTGTGTGTGTGTGTTCCTTAGTGCCAAATAGGAGACATCAGGGGAAGAAGTCAGTATTGAGGATGGTAATAAAAATAAAGTACCTGATAATAGACACACAATGGTTAGGCTACTCAAATGGGACAAGTATCTTTCACCTGGGCTGTACCATGCACCCATTCATGTGTCCAACTGTACATACATAATTATCGCCAGGCAATGAATCAATATCCGTAGGTGTGTCAGTCTCCAAGGCCACAACCCCCTTGTTGGTGTATTGTGTATGTGTGAATGAAGGTTAGATTCCACGTATAGGAACTCCTCCCCTTTCCTCGGTACCCCTCCTCCCCTTCGCTCAGTAGCCCCTCCCCTCCCGTCAGTAACCCCCCCTTCCCTTTCGCTCGATAACCCCTCTTCCCTCAGTAACCCCCTCTCAAAACCTCCCCTTCCCCTCCCTTCAGTACCTCCCCTTCCCCTCCCTTCAGTACCCCCCCTTCCCCTCCCTTCAGGACCCCCCCTTCCCCTACCCTCCCCTTTTTCTGCCTTTCCCATGCAATTCGTGTTATGTATTAAATTATGTATGAAATAACACTAGTCTTATTAGTCTAATCCTCATTTCTTTCTATTTCCTTACTGCTTGCTGTCACGCCTATCTTTCACCTTTTTCTGGCGCTATATGACCTCGCTGTTACGGCGCCTAATATCAATCAAACAATCCATTATTAATTTTGTATTAAACAGCAAGAAGCCTGACAAATTCCTAATCCTTGAACCAACACGAGATTATATTATAGTAAAGAGTAGGTATAATATTACAATTTAAGGTGGTCATTCACTTTTGTTATATAGGAGTGCCTTGATTCCTCTAAACTTCTAAAGTATGCTACAAAACAGGACAGGACCAGCAGATGAGTAAAAATAATGGTGATCTGTTGCTTGGAATAGTTTGAAGGATTCAGTTGCTAGAAATTCACCAACACCGAATTTCCTCGTGATACATAATTTCTGACCAGTGTGTGTGAGGAACAGAAAGCTTCGAATCGTCTAGTATTGCTCATTTCCCCACCCAGTACACCTATAGAGGCTGAGTTCGAATGCAGGGTGTGTGTGTGTGGTTCATTTCCCCACCCAGTAGGCTACAGCTATTGAGGCTGAGTTCGAATGCAGGGTGTGTGTGTGTGTGTGTGTCGTTCGTCTCTGGTCAGAAATTATGTATCACGAGTGTACGGCCACAATCAAATAACCACCAACACTTTCCTTCTATCGTAGTAAATATCTTTGTAAATAAAGAACAACACGTGTATGATTTTGCTGACTTTTGCAGCACCTCATAATAATAATAATAATAATTGAGGGGGTTGACTTGACGTAAGGTGTTGTTGCATGATTATATTTTGATGATACTAATTGTAGTAAATATCTTGGTATATAAAGAACAACACGTATATGAATTTGCAGCATAATAATAATAATAATAATTGATTTTGCAGCACCTCATAATAATAATAATTGAGGGGGTTGAGTTGACGTAAGGTGTTGTTGTATGATTATATATTGATATGATACTGATTTATTAGCACGATGGAAGGAAAGTGTCGGTGGATATTTGATTGTGACTGTACATTGGAATGACTTGTTGATATGCCAGGAAACAAACCCAAGTTAACGAAGAAAATAATGGTGTTCTGTTGCTTGGAATAGTTTGGAGGATTCAGTTGCTCCTGATTTACTAACACAAAACTTTCCCCTTCACATTCTGATGGCCAGAACACACACACACACACACACACACTCACAGAGAGAGATAGAGAGAGAGAGAGAGATAGAGTCAAGTATGTTTTAACTTTCTCGACCAAACACACATACACACACATAGAGAGAGTCATGTATGTTTTAAATTTCTCGACCAGAGAATCATGTATGTATTAACATTTTGGAACACACATATAACTTTGAACGGGTACTAACTTAACTTTTTCTGTTTACTATAATGATATAAACAGACCTAACCTTGATAATATTTAACATGAGGTCAATTGTGTACTAACCCATCCTGTATTGCAGACTAGTGTTGTCTCTTGTCCTTGTACTCTGGTCACACATACACACAACCACGACACCACCACCAACCATCCTGAAAAAACACACATATTATTTATTACAACTTGTTTTCTTATTAGCTTATTAATTTGTTATCTGAAAACCTGAAAACACATACACATAACTAATTACTGCAACTTGTTCTCTATATTAACTTATTCTCTGAAAACACACATATTACTTATTACTGCAACTTTTCTTTATTACATTATTAACTTATTCTCTGAAAACCACGACACCACCACCACGTATTACGAGTGTACTGTACTACTATTATTGTATATCCCCCTTTACTACTTTGTTTGTGGATTCTAAAGACGACACAGAGCGCTCAACAAGTTCTCAGAATAGTACGTACGTGGCTATCGATGATGTAAAATGTTGTTGCAATCAATAGGCCCTACCCTCTGAGCAACAAGAGGGAGTTCTTCATTGTGGTACGGTCGGCAGTATAAATTCGCGTCCATCTAATGTATTTAACATTGCTAATATGACCAGATAGTTACATTCTGAACCAGTTTTTATTCCAACAACATACGTAATTTACCATATGAGAACTATATCTGTCATCTCTGTATTAAAATTGTATTATAACATCACTAAAGCTAATAAATACACAGGTGGAAATGAAGCCAACTTATGCTGCCGACTGTACGTAGCATTCTTTAAGGTTCTCTCTTAAAAGTCTTAAGCACACTACTATAGCTTTTTTCACCCGTTTACTTCATCCCTCGTATTCTGTTTGTTTTTAGCATATGTTGATTGCCTAAACCTTTGAAAACCTTTGGAAAACGAAGCTAGGGAACCCAAGAGTAGCGAGCAAGACAATGAAGGAAAGTCAGTAATTGGAAAGCGAGTATTTTACAATTTACATGATATCCAATTTTCATTCAGTTATGCGGATTTTGTAGCAACTGCATTAATCCTCCAAACTATTCCAAGCAACAACAGAACACCGTAATTATTTTTGTTCTACTGGTCCTGTGTTTCCTAGCTAGCATAGCCTACTTTGGAGGAATCAAGGCACTCCAATGTAACAAAAGCGAATTACCCCCATCTTAAAACAACTAGAACAAGCAGTTACGAGTATTATATATGCGTTCAGTTAATTACTAGTATTAGGTGTGTTACTGTCTTACCTAAAATGACGTAAGAAGTCATGTTGGTCCACTATTTGCCTGCTGGACCAGACACTTTGGCCCCCAACACTACACAACCAACCACCACCTCACTCACTCACGGTCTCACTGATTATTAACTCAAACTGACCAGGGTTCTCTCGTCTCATGAAGTATTTGTGGTATTACCTTAAAAAGTGGGTTTGAAAATACCTCAGATGGAACCAAATTACCTTAGATACTGAACTAGTATATAGGTGGTCATTTCAACATAATATATTTAACTCTTGACACACGATATTTTTATGTCATGAAGATAGTTTTTGACATAAATGCATTTTCCTCTTACGACCACCCATGAAATATCATGAATGACTCATGCCAGTTTACCTTAGGACTCATGGCAGTTTACCTTAGATGGTCAAAACTTTTTCCCTAAATACACCAAACTTACGCTAATCTAGGGTAATTACCTTAAAAATGAGAGCATTGATTAACTGACCCATGCGTGGCTCCTCGTGACATTCTCACTCGCCACCATTTTCTAGAAACATATATAAAGGAATGTTGTCCGTTTTCTGTGTACTTCTGCATATAATAGTTCAGTGGTGGTCAATAACAATCATCCACATATGGGTATCTCAAACAATTTACTGTCTAATGTTTTCACATTCACATATGATATTATTGTTTTAAGTAGTGTGTAGCTGCTTGTAGTAAATTAAACGATGGTAGTTAACGTGTGTGTGTGTATTATTGTTTTAAGTAGTGTAGCTACTTGTAGTAAATTAAATGATGGTAGTTAACCTATTTATTGGAAAGTTTATCATCTAAGGAACAGAGGGAAGCTGTCAAACTCTTACGTGAGTTAGTTACCCCTATATGGATGATTATATTTGACAGCGACTGTAATACAATATTCTCTATGTCGTAGTTACGTTTACATGGCCATCGTTCAGCAGAGCTTTGCCAAACAATGGATATATTCCCCCTAAACCAATCCCCCAAGCCTGTCCCCTACCCCCCTAAACACCCCCCACAAGCCTGTTCCCCTATTCCCACACACCCCAAAACCCCCCCAAGCCTGTCCCCTACTCCCACCCCATCCCAAAAAAAAACTCCAAGCCTGTTCCCCTATTCCCGCACCCCCCAAGCCTCTCCCCTATTCCTGCACCCCCTTAATTAAAAATATAAGGAGATCAATAAGACTTTAATACTTCTTCAGGGTAGTTTTATTTTGTGGACAGATAATAATTATGCACAGAACTGTATGTATGTATGTATGTTTCTTTATTATTCACAATGTTGTCAAATGATAATATATGGAGGCCAAGTTAACATATTTCATTGCTCTCTCTCTCTCTCTCTCTCTCTCTCTCTTATACACACATTCACACACACACAAACAATTAAACCATACACCAAATTACGGGCATTAATTAAGTAATATTAAAAAATCATGTCCAGTTGTCAAAAAAGGTATTGCGACAAATCTTGATGGAACTTTAACCATAGTAATATCCACAACTATTTGTATATGGACTATAAGCATGTATAACAGAAGGAAATATACATATCCTTCTGTAATACATACTTATAAGCATATATATCAGAAGGAAATATACATATCCTTCTGTAATACATACTTATAAGCATGTATAACATAAGGAAATATACATATCCTTCTGTAATACATACTTATAATCCCTACAAACAATTATGGACATTAATATATTTAATGTTGTATCAATAGTTGTTGCAATACCTTTTTTGGCAACTGTACATACATGTACATACCCATACTATTCTCAAGGGTAGCATGTACTTATATTGTAATAGTTCTTGAGTAGTATGCCCTGAATGATTGTATGTCTCTATGGGGGGGGGATTAGTTACAGTATACTATATATTATAATTAGTGATGCCAAGTATGGGGAAGTCACTAGACATGGGGAATTAGAGGTAACAATGGGGAAATTTCTAAAGAAGATGGTAAAATGATGTGTGACTATCTTGAATCTTCATCATGAATAAACAGGGAATATTTGAGATAAAAAGAGAAATTCTGATGTTAAAGTTGGGAAAGATTCGTCAAGAACACCTGGCAACACTATATAATTATTACAGTATGATGAGGCTGTAATTACAATGAAAGAGGACAACCAAATTTTAACACTATTTTGATATTTGATCGATGAAAAGTCAAATGTTCATCAAATGACAAAGGCAATAAAATAATACAGTACTGTATTGTACTAAATCACAATCAGAGTAAATCAAAGGAAACTACAACTATATTAGGAATTGACTGAGTCTAGGCAAGTCTTGATAATTATGGAAAAGGAGTTTAAAGCATCCAAGAATTTTTTGTAAGTACAGTATTGTCTTGTGTGATTCAAAGGGCCTCAATTCTTTACAGTGTGGTGTGGCTGACTCTGATGTTAATAACCTGTAAACAAACCCAAAGAGAAGTACAGTCATGGGTGATAGTGGTGAACCAGGATCCAAGGAGTATTGGACAGCAACGGAACACAGTTCCAACAAGTAAATTTTCTAAACCATTATCAACGTTAAGAGAGGTTTAGAAGACTCACTTTTTCTAACTGTTCAGTTGCTGTCCAACACTCCTTGGACCCTGGTCCACCACTAACACCCATGACTGTACACTTGCTGACCATATGTTGTAGCACACCCTGAGATCTGAAGCAGGTGGTTTCTGGACAACACACATCTTGATTCAATGGAGGCTTTGGGTGGACTGTCATCCAGAAACCCCCTACTGTACTTCAGACCTTGGACTTTGACTCAGGTGGGCTAGATATTATGGCCAGTGAGTCTACATGTGTCTCCTCTTCTTTCCCTTCATTTCTTCCGTGTAATATACAGATGCATAGTACAGTACATAATAATGGTTTGGGGAAATGACTGATGTACAGTTGTAAAAAAAGGTATTGCGACAAATCCTGATAGAACTTTAACCATAGTAATATCCACAACTATTTGTATATGGACTATAAGCATGTATACCATAACATAAGGAAATATACATATCCTTCTGTAATAAATACTTATAATCCCTACAAACAACTATGGATATTAATATATTTAATGTTGTATCAATAGGTGTCGCAATACGTTTTTTGGCAACTGTACTTGTTAATGTGAGTTGAAACTGTTGGACGTTAATAAATGTATGTAATAAAAATATACTTATACTGTATACATAAATATATATCAGACAGACATACATACACATACAAATTGACTTGATACAGCATTGATACATAAACTGTACATATAAAACTTTAATACAATAAAATAACTCTGATAATTGTTTCTGTCATTAATAACTAAACCTGTACACATAAAACTTCATTACAATAATAAAAACAGTGAAAAGAAAAATACAGTAATTAGAATGAGGAAGAATAGACAGTAAAAAGAAAAATACTGTAATTAGAATGAGGAAGAATAATGACAGTGAAAAGAAGAAAAATACTTAGAATGAGTGAAGAATAAAGAGAGTGAAAGAAAAATACATGATTTGTGAACGTAAAATACATGATTTGTGAACGTAAAATACATGATCTGTGATTCTACTGTACCGCTAAATTAATATATCATCACTCACATCTGAAGCTAAAATATATACAAAAAGTACTGTATCTGGGAACTATTGTATGTACATAAATTATTCATATACCTGTACTCATGTTTTAAACAGTAATAAATGGTCCACTGTTAGCATAAATAAAATGAAAAAAATAAACCCACAACTGTATTATACAACTTTAGATAATATTCATAAATTCGACTTATGGAAAAAATAAGACTTTTGATTTACACAGCATACCAATCAATCATTAAACTCTCTGTCAGAATCATAGAAAAACCTTGTGTGATTTTTCTCTAAACTAAAATGTAGTGTTTATTTTCCAGTCAAAACACACATCAAAGTATGTACTGTATGTATAACATAGGTATTTTAATTAAGGAGGATTTAAATTCGGTGTGTTGGTAAATTTGGAGCAACTGAATCCTCCAAACTATTCCAAGCAACAACAGAACACCATTATTATTTTTGCTGTTCTGGTCCTGTTGTTTCATGGCATACTTTAGAGGAATCAAGGCACTCCAATGTATACCAAAAAAAGAATTACTGTATATACCCTCTTAATGGCACCACAATAATAATTAATTCAAAGTGGAAGCCTAAAGGGACAAGCAGACATTATTTCAATTAGTTAGGGGTGGAATCTACTGGGATGAAATTTCAAGCATAGTGTACAAGTTGTTTTACTTGATAATATCCTTATAACTTGATTGATTCTGTCTCCTGGTACAGCCACAATCAAATATCTACTGACACTATCCTTCCAACATAGTAAATATCTTGGTAATAAAAAACAACTCGTGTATGATTTTGCAGCACCTCATAATAATAATAATAATAATAATTGATTTTGCAGCACCTCATAATAATAATAATAATAATAATGGAGGGGGTTGAATTGACATAAGATGTTGTTGTATGGTTACATTTAGATATGATACTGATTTATTTACATAATGGAAGAAAAGTGTTGGTGGATATTTGATTCTGTCTCCTGGTACTGTACTTGTCCAATAGTGAACATTAAATTTGTGGTACAGAAGGTGCTCCATTTTAAAAACAAAAAGCATCAGTTACAATTTTTATCACAAACATTTTCACTGTAGTTTCAATATGGTCCAGAAAGAATGCTGCTGCTGCTTTAGTAACTTTAACAATATTGTGTACCATTAAATTCATCATCATAAGGTACAGTTGTGGTCAATAATAATCATCCACATATAATGGGTATCTCAAACAATTTACTGTCTAATGTTATTACGTTCACATATGATGTTATTGTTTTAAGTAGTGTGTAGCTCCTTGTTGTAAATTAAAAGATGGTAGTTAATCTATTTATTGGAAAGTTTACCATCTAAGGAACAGAGGGAAGCTGTCAAACTTTTACGTGGGTTACCCCTATATGGATGATTATCTTTGACCAAGACTGTACATATCTCATTGAACTATTTATAATATTATACAATACAGTATAGTATATAATAAATGTTCTTTGATTGGAAATATTCACTAATTTCATTGTTTACATTGTCAAGAATCACCTTGTAGCCTTACACTGTAGTTATAGGAATATCTACTTAGTAATTTATCTAATAACAAACAATTATGTAATTCATTACTTGAAGGTTATGACTGCAGTGTAATTGACCCAAGAACTGATGGCAAAATTTCAAATTATTTTGGCAACTCCTTACTGTCAAACACAGAAAGTTTATAAAGTTTATTGCCTGAAACCTTCTGGAAACTTTGCCATCATTTCTTGTAGCCACTGTACAGTTGCCTCAAGGTATTTCTTTGCTCCCTGAGGTGACTGTGGAGTGCATGTGTCAACGCTGGACATGTTCGGATCACATTTGATACAGTATAATATCACATCTTATACTTTATTAACATTGAAGACTCCAAAACAGTGATTCATTATGTTATCCTTAATTAAATATGATTCAACAGGGAGATTGGTCTCATTCATAAATGTGACTTTAGTATTACTACACTGCCACATCTACTCCACACACAAAAGAAGGGATAAAGGAATACTTTGAGGCAACAGTAGCCTACATGTGCATACTACAGACAACAAGGTTTACCTAGTGTAATAAAGAACACATCCATATTAGTATCCTCAATGATTCCACTATACACTATTCAAACAGTCTATTATGGGTCGATTCCACAGTGGTTGGTATTAGTTTGTAAACACGTAAACAAAAAAATGTTAGCCATGTAAATGACTTGTGGGTGAATTATTTAATGAATTTGGTGAGTAAACTATACAGTGATCATCATTATTATTATTACTGGTATTATTATTATTATCTAACTGTTTTAATAGATTTTGTGAATGTGGATACTCAGCTTTTGGAAAATTATGAAGCCTTACAAGTATGGTTGGTTGGGAAGCTAACAAACCAATACCACTGTGGAATCAACCCTATATGGATTGAATAAAAGCCTCTAGCTATTTCATGCACTAAGAGGAGTTGATTTACTCACTACACTTCAGGAGAAATGTCTATGATAACCACACACTATGTAATGAGGGAATGAGAATATTTCAACCAAACACACTGACAGTACACTTGGATACCATACAGTATTAATGTTGTACAGCCACAGTCAAATATCCACCCACACTTTCCTTCCATCGTGGTAAATATCTTGATAATAAAGAACAATGCGTGTATGATTTTGCAGCATCTCATAATAATAATAATTGATTTTGCAGCACCTCATTATAATAATAATTGTGAAGGTTGAGTTGACGTAAAATGTTGTTGTATGATTATATTTTGATATGATACTGATTATAGTAAATACAGTATCTTGGTAATAAAGTAAAACACATGTATGATTTTGCAGGTGGATATTATTATTATCATTATTATCATGAGGTGCTGCAAAATTATGCACGCGTTGTTCTTTATTACCAAAATATTTACTACGACGGAAAGAAAGTGTGGGTGGATATTTGATTGTGGCTGTACATTATAATACTGTATGGTATCCGAGTGTACAGTAAGGCATAAATAACTCTTAATGAACACACACATCACTGACAGCTGCTCATGTGTGTGTGTGTGTGTGGAAAAAAGTGTTTATATGCTGTTTCATTTCAGCAACTTAATTCCCCACATTGACAAAGGAGGTACTGTATTGTATTGAATATAAATTGTATTGAATATAAAATGGGAGACTGAGTATTGAGATCATATAGGACCTCCTATATATACACAACATTCCATTATAGTTAAAGATTTCCAGTGTACAAAAATATATCAAACTGAAAAATAATCCTAGACAATGTATGGCAACTAATTATCAATTTACAGTGCATGAGATTAGGAAAAGTGCAGCACATGTTGTTGCTATTTCTGTTGCAGTATAGTTGCACACACACACATACAGTGGTGGTCAATAATAATCATCCACATATGGGTATCTCAAAAAATTTACTGTCTGTTTTCAAATTCACATAATTATGAAGTTATTGTTTTAAGTAGTGTGCAGCTGCTTGTATTAAATTAAAAGATGGTAGTTAACCTATTTATTGGAAAGTTTATCATCTAAGGAACAGAGTGAAACTGTCAAACTCTTACCTGAGTTACCCCTATATGGATGATTATATTTGACCACAACTGTACAATATATGAAAGCACCATAATTATAAGAATTGCTTTACTACATTACTTTACCTAATAAATCTAGTTTGTGATAAAGTTGATATTTGGAAAGCACATTTAACATTCACATATAAATATTGGCACCTATTAAAAGCTTGGTATCTTAAGGGAGTGTGGGAGTAGGGGGACTGGGGGGGGGGGGGGGTGCCAGGCTTGGGGGGGTTTAGAGGGGTGGGAGTAGGGGGACAGGCTTGGGGAGGGGTAGAAAGCCTGTCCCCTATTCCCGCAATCACCTAACCCTCCCCCCCCCCAAGCCTGTCCCCCTACTCCCGCACCTTCCAAAATCCCCCCACACACCCCTAAATGCCCCCCAAGCCTGTCCCCTATTCCTGCAACCCCTTAAGGGAATCAACTTTTTTTATGTTCAATTTGGAGTCAATATAGTCCTCCAAACTCACCTACAAAACACATATTATTATTTTGGAGGAAGCAGTAGCCTTAAGGAGGAAACTCGGTGTTGGTAAATTTGGAGCAACTGAATCCTCCAAACTATTTTTCCAAGCAACAACAGAACACCATTATTTTTGCTCTCCTGGTCCTGTTGTTTCCTGGCATACTTTGGAGGAATCAAGGCACTCCAATGTAACAAAATTAATTACCACCTTAATTAACATTTCTCACACAATAGGTAACTCCCCTTTATTAAGGTGCAAAAGTAAATCCGTTTGGATACACTGTGTAATTTCTATCATTATAAAATTAATGGTTCACTTCAATTCATTTGTATGTACAGTATGTTTGCAAGATTTATGCAATAACCTATGGCTTACTAACTTTTTTATACATTATTATCATATGTGAGTATTGGGACTGGCCAAAAGTAATGAAGTTATGAGAGATATGTGCATCCAGTTATATATTTTGTTAAACATTATTTTACTGTATGCTAGTTACTGTATAATATATTCTGTGTATACATTATAGTATACCGGTACAGTATATGGTTTATTGGTAAATGAGGATGAAATATGGTCGTTCTCACCGTACATTTTCACAATATAATCATACATATTACTGTATATAAACTTGCTGTCTAACTTGGAATGTAACTTGTGGTGTGAAGAAACCTTTATTTTGGAAACCTTTATATTTGTGTGTGTGTGTGTGTGTGTGTGTGGAGGGTCTAACTAACTAAATAAGTCTTGGCAGATATCTGAGGTCATTTAAGGGGGAAATTTTGTGTTGGTAAATCTGGAGAATCTGAATCCTCCAAACTATTTCAGGCAACAAACAACAGAACACCATTATTTATGCTCTCCTGGTCCTGTAATTTCCTAGCATACTTTGGAGGAATCAAGGCACTCCAATGTAATCAAAAGCGAATTATTGTATGTACCACCATAAGGGAACTAACCTATTATGGGATATGGGAAGGTTACTACTGATTCCTCCAAACTATGCCAGGAAACACAACCCCTCCGTATGAAATTTAACAGAGGTTGTGTTTCATAGGTGTGTTTGGAGGCCTTCATTGACTCCAAAAAAGTGACCACAACAAGTTACTTCCCTTAATTAATGCCTTGATTATAAATTATTACACCTTGCATTCCATAAATAATAAACTTTATATACTTTCTATTTCAACTTATAACTATAACTAATATAATGGTATCAGGCTTGGGGGGGGGGGGGGTAGGGGGGTGCAGGAGTAGGGGGACAGGCTTGGGGGGTGTTAGGGGGGCGCAGGAGTAGGGGGACAGGCTTGGAGGGTGGTTAGAGGGGTGCGGGAATAGAGGACAAGCTTTCTACCCACCCCCAAGCCTGTCCCCCTATTCCCGCACCCTCCCAGTCCCCCCCCCCCCAGCCTGTCCCTCTATCCCCCCCCCCCATGTCCCCCTATTCCCACACACCCTTAATTGACTAGTACAGTATTAATTTAAAGCTTACAAAATACACAATGGGATGTATGTATGTACACAATATATTAATTATTGCAAATCAAACTACAGTACATTGTACATACATATCACAACATAACATTATATAACTTTTATTTATCCCAAAGTGTATTAAATTATTACATGCAATCAATGAGTTACAACCTCATCGTAATTTTTCATAAATAAATAATCTGGCAATATTTTTTTTCACACAAATAGAATAAATAGATTTTAAATCTGTAAGACGTTTCCTTGATCAAACCTAAGAGTGAGCAAAATCCACATATATTTGTACTAAATGTAATATATGTACAGTCGGTGTCAAATATAATCATCCATATAGGGGTATGTAACTCAGGTAAGAGTTTGACAGCTTCCCTCTGTTCCTTAGATGATAAACTTTTCAATAAATAGGTTAACTACCATCTTTTAATTTACTACAAGCAGCTACACACGACTTAAAACAATAACATCAAATGTGAACGTGAAAACATTAGACAGTAAATTGTTTGAGATACCCATATGTGGATGATTATTATTGACCACAACTGTATATGCCTTTTAAATAAAAATCTTGATAGAACTTTAACCATAGTAAAATCCACAACTATTTGTATATGGACTATAAGCATGTATAACAGAAGGAAATATACATATCCTTATGTAATACATACTTATAATCCCTACAAACAACTATGGACATTAATATATTTAATGTTGTATCAATAGTTGTCGCAACTGTACAATTGGTAGCATAAGTTGGCTTCATTTCCACCCGTGTATGTATTAGCTATAGTGATGTTGTAATACAATTTTAATACAGAGATGACAGATATAGTTCTCATATGGTAAATTATGTATGTTGTTGGAATAAAGACTGGTTCAGAATGTAACTATCTGGTCATATTAGCAATGTTAAGTACATGAAATGGACGCGAATTTATGCTGCCGACTGTACAGTACTTGCTTCATATAAAGGGAACTGTGTTATTGTTGTTGTTGTGTGCCATGAAACAGACTACTGTATATACTTCACAAAACCTGAACTGTATAAATTATGGCAAGTCATTTCAAAACAACTTGGAGGAAATATGCTTTCAATTCAACAACAACAACATAATTATAAATCCCTTACAGTATAATATTATAAACAATTTAATGTTACAGTAATTAGCAGCTTCCAATTTACCACCAACATATAAATATAAACATATAAAACAACATATAATTAAATCCCTTACAGTAAATATTATAAACAATTTGATTTTATAGGAAGCAATATGGGGCACTTTTGGGGTGGGTGGGGGTAGGGGACAGGCTTGGGGGGAGTTTGGGGGGTGCGGGAGTAGGGGGACAGTCATGGGGGGAGTTTAAGGGGTGCGGGAGTAGGGGGACAGGCTTGGGGGGGGGGGGGTAGTGGGATGTGGGAATAGGGGACAGGCTTTCTACCCACCCCAAGCCTGCCCCCTTATTCCCACACCCCTCAAAACCCCCCAAGCCTGTCCCCCTATTCCCCCCCAAGCCTGTCCTCTTACTCCCGCACCCCCCCCCAAGCCTATCCCCCCTATTCCCGCACCCCCTTAAACGAATAAAGTGACTCTTAATTTGGAACTACTATACTGTATAGCCGTGCCATAATAATAATTTAATAATTATAGTAACTGTGTATATTAATATTAGAGTGAAGTAGATTATATTGTATGATTATTGGATTATCATTTTTTATTTTGATTATTTATATATTATTATCTATTTGTGGTATTATTTCTTCCCACATACAGACTGACACACCACCTGCCAACTTCAAGCGATGTGTGTACAGTTGTGGTCAATAATAATCATCCACATATAATGGGTATTTCAAACAATTTACTGTCTAATGTTTTCACGTTCACATATGATGTTATTGTTTTAAGTAGTGTGTAGCTGCTTGTATTAAATTAAAAGATGGTAGTTAACTTATTTATTGGAAAGGTTATCATCTAAGGAACAGAGGGAAGCTGTCAAACTCTTACCTGAGTTAACCCTATATGGATGATTATATTTGACCGCAACTGTACATAGGTATACAGTACTGGCGATATACAAGAGAAGACTTTGGTTCCTATAAAACAGAGGGTTATATTTCAGAAAAGTTTAAGGTGGTAATTCGCTTTTTGTTACATTGTTGTGCCTTGATTCCTCCAAAGTATGCCAGGAAACAGGACCAGAACAGCAAAAATAATGGTGTTCTGTTGTTGCTTGGAATAGTTTGGAGGATTCAGTTGCTCCAGATTTACCAACAGCAAATTTCCTCCTTAAACCAACTGCTTTTCATTAATTAATATAACCCAGGACAGATATAAGACATAGACATAGACATAGCCATAAATATAATATTATCTTTTTGATTAATTTACTCCAGTCTGTGCCAACAAACTTTATTTTAATGAGGAAATCTGTCTCTTGGCACAGTTAATAAATCCATTAGTATCATTTACTTTCCAAAATAACTTTCAGACTTTTCCCTCCTGTTGCCAAAGCATGAGAATTAATTCAGGTTACTGTAAATAACCTTTCCTTTGAAATTATGTCAACATTCAAATTCCTCTCAAGAAAAGAAAAATAAATTTCTTTACAATTCTAATACCAGCAAATAAATATAAATAATAATAATAATAATAATAATAATAATAATAATAACAACAATAATAATAATAAATAAATAAATAAATACATGTACTGTAATGGCCTTCAAACAAATACTAATATTTTTCTGACAATGGATGTGAGTGACCAAGGTGATGTGTGGTATTGTTCACCATGGAGTGGAGTGTTGACAAAGGTTGTACTGCTGGACACCACCTGCCATTCCTTCAACTTCACTCCAAGGGTAACTTCAACTGTAAACAGAAAATGGCAATATATCAATGTACAGCCGGCAGCATAAATTCCCGTCCATCTCATGTACTTAAGGAGGAAATTTGGTGTTGGTAAATTTGGAGCAACTGAATCCTCCAAACTATTCCAAGCAACAGCAGAACACCATTATTTTTGCTCTTCTAGTTCTGTTTCCTGGCATACTTTGGAGGAATCAAGGCACTCCAATGTAACAAAAGTGAATCACCACCTTAATATTGCTAATATGAACCAGTCTTTATTCCAACAACATAAATAATTTACCATATGAGAACTATATCTGTCATCGCTGTATTAAAATTGTATTACAACATCACTATAGCTAATACATACACTACATACACAGGTGGAAATTAAGCCAACTTGTGCTGCCAACTGTACAGTTTTAGGAATTTGTTATTATTACATTTATCAACATCCTGTAGTTCATGACGTTGTATAATATTATACGGTGTCAAAAAAAAAAAATATATAAGTTTCATGTAGAGTTCCACAAGGCACTATCCTCTTCCTCAAAGAATGGGGAGAGTTTGAGAGTCACTTGCATGCTGTTTTCAGTACCATATGTCAGTGCGACCATCAGATAAGGTGATCTGATGGGTCCAGCTGTTTGTCAACTACCCTGGCTATACCGACACCTCAAAAAAATACCCCTTACATCGTCACATAGAACTCACAACATAGAAGATGCCACACCATATTCCAAGATGCTGTGAGTGACGGTGTAGCTGCTCTCCCTTGATAGTGAAGTGTATAAATAAGGTGTGGATCATCTAGTGTGTGTCCTCTTGTCTCCTGTACAGTGATGTGTGTAAATAAGGAGTGGGTCATCTAGTGGGACAGGGAGAGAAGCTACAGTACCAACATCACCACCACCAAGCACCAATTTTTCATCTGGTGCAACACACAATAATCTCGGGGCCTCACAAGAGTCACGGGCTACTGACACCCTACAGTCCCGAAGATGAGGTATAGGGAAAAAAAAGGGAGAAAAAAAAAGGTAATGAAATTTCCAAAGGTCATAAAATATATACCCATTATGGTTGCAAGATTGGGAAAAATAATAATCATTTTAATTAATTTTGATACCTCATTTCCCTTTATCCCATTCCTTATGTATATCTTTCTACATGGAGTCAACTGTGTGCTAATTGTTTCAAACATCTCAGCATGCTTGTGATATTGCCTCAGGTACCAAAAAATTACCACTTCTAAAAGATATTGTACACATAATAAAATTCTACTAAACAATCTTTGGTGTAATCATACACTGATAGCAATTTCACTTATCATTCAATACAGTAAAAGAAAATTAGAATGACACCATTTATCATAAACTAACCTGACTTTGCATGTGATTCCAGTGAAGGTAAACAAGCTTCATCATTCTTGCATAGTTGAGTAATTCCTAGGCCCAAGCTGGTTAGAGTTTCTTCATGCCATGCTGTGCCATTATTCTTCAGTAATGCCAGGCGTTCATGTATTTGTTGTAACTGGTAACCGAGTGGGGCCAGAACATTTTGGTGTAATATTCTACTGCCTGTTGGAAAAGATGAAGGTAAGACAGGGGTAGTGACACCCTTCTTGGCTTGGTGGTGTTCCTTGGGTTCTTGGGGATGAAAGCCTTCATTTTGGGAACCAGCTTCTTCATGACTGTTGACTACTTGCTTGCTATGATGACGATGAGCATTGGAATGATCATAAGTTAATTTAGCAGAGTTGTGAGTAAAGTCTCTCCTTGCTCTTGGACTTTCAATAGTTGTTGGGGGTTGTATAGCAAGATTATCTTGCACCGAATTTGTTGTTATTTCATTTACGTTACTCTGATCACTCTTTGATTCTATTTTGAATAATCCATTATATATAATATTTCCATCATCATATTTAGATGTATTGTTCCCTTCATATGCTATAGAATCAACATTTACTTCTGTTTCATGATTATTTTCCAAATATGTAGCTTCAGTTTCAGCACTGTCTGCCTCCTCACTCACCAAACTGCTTCTGGTTGTTCTCCGGTTCCCAGAAGGAGGCTTTACAGTTTTCTCAATGTTGGTTATGTGCCTCCATTCCCACACTTTTAATACTGCACCATGACACTGGTTATGGGACCATAATGGAGCCCAGGCTACAACAGTACTATGTTCATAATCACTCTGCCACAACACTTGGTGTCCACTACTCAACTGTACCTGAGTCTGGCAGAGTGGACAGATTCCCTGAGTGGTGACTTTTACTTCACATTCACTCCGACCATTACTCTTAATGGGATTGTGAGCAGCATCAAGCTTTTCTGAGGGAGCTTCATCCCCAAGAATTTGATCCAACAGAGCTGAGAGTAATATCATCCCAGCATGCCCTGGAAACACAAATGTGAGAAATAATATTCTGATCTCACTACAATTGGCTATACAGTATAATATACATTTCATTTTGAGTAGTAAAATTACTGAACTGGTTAAGTAAACAAGATATGATGTATAATAATAGGTTAAACTATACCAACTGACTCCCCTCAACACAGAGGGTGTGTTTTATAGTGTGATGTACAGTCGGTAGCAATAGTCCTGTCGCCTCACTTGCTTCACTGAGGCACTTGCTGTTCATAGACTCGAGATTATTATGTGTAGAAAATGTGCTAATTTTTTAAATCCATGAACACTGTCTGTCTCGGTGAAGCAAGTAAGGCGACAGGACTTTTGCCGCCGACTGTACAGGCAGGTATTACTGAATTCTGGTGCAGTTATTATGGTAGATTTTCTCTTAGAATGTGATGAAATATCTCTTACAATATTGTTTTCACAGTGGTGTGTATGTTTCCATGCATTGTCCAAATACTATATATAGGACAATATAATAAAGAAAGGAATGCCTGTATACAAACTAATACAAAGGAATTGATATTGTACTTACTCTCACTTTCGGAATTGTTACAAGAATATGAAATCCGTTGACCATCTACTGCAATGGAGAGAATCCTTTGACATTGTTTTAGTACCAGAGGAGCTCCCAGGATACTGCCAGACTGTCCACACACCAACACTAGATGATTGATGTTGGTGGTGGTGGTGGTGGTGTTGGTGGTGGTGGTGGTGGAGGTGGTGGTAGGTTGTATGGAGGTTGGTTTAGGAAGCTCCCCATCCACATTCGTCCATGATGTCTCTGAGCTTGTGTGTTCGTTCCTAGGGGGATGTGTAGAGTCCGAGGTGAGGAGCCCCGAGAAGAGCAAGTCCCCAAAGCTGTCATCGTTTATATCAGGAAGGAGAAGCGCCGGGCTGGGGTGAAGCAGCTTCAGTGATGACTGTTTATCTTTGGATGTCCCTTCAGCCAGACTTGGGGGAATATCTGAAAAGCAGTTTGAGTGAAGTTTTAGATGACGTACGGCAATAATACAGTAGTTAAGAGTGGTGACTATGGGTAGAATTCCACAGTGGTTGGTATTGGTTTGTAAGCACGTAAACGAAAGAATGTTAGCCATGTTAATGACTTTTGGGTGAATTATTTAATGAATTTGGTGAGTAAACTATACAGTGATCATCATTATCTAACTGTTGGATAGATTTTGTGAATGTGGATACTCAGCTTTTGGAAAATAATGAAGCCTTACAAGTGTGGTTGGTTGGGAAGCTAACAAACCAATACCACTGTGGAATCAACCCTAAAATAATGAAGCCTTACAAGTGTGGTTGGTTGGGAAGCTAACAAACCAATACCACTGTGGAATCAACCCTAAAATAATGAAGCCTTACAATTGTGGTTGGTTGGTGCTGGCAACTGTACATGACAAACCTTTTTTATCTTTATTATGCATATGTAGATGCCACAAGGTTGTTCCATAACGCGCCTCCACCATCAACAACATTGAATACGGACCTCGGATGATGCAATCTGGGAACCCATCGCCACTTACATCAAGCTGTGGACGAGGCATGAAGAAATAATGTCACTGGTTTTGTATTGAGGCATGAGTTAATAATGTCACTAGTTTTGTATTGAGGCATGAGGTAATAATGTCAGTTGTTTTGTATCAAGGCATGAGGTAATAATGTAAGTTATTTTGTATGTAATAATGTCAGTTTTTTTTGCATCAAGGCATGAGATAATAATGTCAATTGTTTTGCATACCGGTAAGTGATATTGTCCCACAACGCGTGTATGATTTTGCAGAACCTCATAATAATAATAATGGTGGGGGTTGAGTTGATATAAAATGTTGTAAGATTATAATCTAAATGATACTGATTTACTTGCACCATGATGGAAGGAAAGTGTCGGTGGTTATTTGATTGTGGCTGTACAGTCTGTGGAGTAGTAAGCAGGATTATCTTACAGTGATTGTGATGGTTGATTTATTATCTGCTGTAAGATACCCCTTCTTTCTACTCCAGATTTTACCAGCTAAAACTGTGAGTAACTGAACGAGGGTGTGGTACAAGTATCATTGACAGACTGTACGTAATTTAAGGAGGAAATTCGGTGTTGGTAAATTTGGAGCAACTGAATCCTCCGACCTATTTCAAGCAACAGAACACCATTATTTTAGCCCCTATGGTCCTGTTTCCTGGCATACTTTGGAGGAATCAAGGCACTCCAATGTAACAAAAGTGAATTACCACCTTAAGTCAATGAGTTCATTTACCAAGTCACACTGAATATCTATTGGACATTCCCTGAGAGGTATGCGCCAGTTTTCTCTGCCCAAATTTCCATCCAGCATCAGAAGGCCACAATATTCTTCATTGTCAGAACTGCTACTCTTTGCACCACAGTTGGTACAATCCGTTTGACTGTGATCTGGAAAGATATAATGAGCAAAAATTATTTAAGAATATATAATTCAGCAAATTGGTGTTGTCAGTGTCAATGTCAGAGGGGAAAGATTAGGGTGTAGTGTACAGATGTGGCCAAATACAATCATCCATATAGGGGTAACTCACGTAATAGTTTGACAGCTTCCCTCTGTTCCTAAGATGATAAACTTTCCAATAAATAGATTAAATACCATCTTTTAATTTAATACAAGCAGCTACACACTACTTAAAACAATAAAATCATATGTGTACGTGAAAACATTAGACAGTAAATTGTTTAAGATACCCACATGTGGATGATTATTATTGACCACAACTGTACATGTATTGAGGTCCTGATTGTCTGATTCACAACCTATGTATTGAGGTCCTGAGTGTCTAATTTTGATGGATAACTCTTTATCAAGACCCTTTCTTACCTGCCACAGTTCTCTGATGGAGTAATATTAATTCTAATAATATATATACATATACATTTTTTACCAGAAGGATCACTCAGTTAACTAAATTCACTAGTTTTGCTCTTTGTAAACACAGATGTCGTCAGGTACGGCTTTTCCAACCTGAATCAAAATCCATGTATGGAAGTCCTGAGTGTCTATCTATCTATCTATCTATAGCTCTGATGCCTCGCTCCCTCCGGTAACTCCCTCCAAAGGGGATGGCCATGGCAGAAGTGTGTCCAGTTGTCCCTGTTCCAACACTCCCTCCTTACTCTGTCCCTCACACTTCTCTCCTTTACATACTCTTCCACTCTGTTCTACCGGAGGTCTGCCTCTCACACCAGGTGCCACAACTTCACTATCATACACACACCTTTACAAACTCCTCACCTTGCATTCTCTCTACATCCAGCATTATTGGGTTAATATATGAAACCTACCCATATGCCACTGCTCCCCGTCTGTCAGAAGAGAGGAGTTAGTATCCCAGGCTGACACATTACTGGAGATATAGTAACTCAATACCACATTAGTGCCACCACCAAGCCTCTTCACCAAACGCGTCTCATTTATACCTGAAAAATACACAGACACACAAAGTTAAGTACTGTATAAGAAAAAATATACAGTATATACATTCTTACCAGTATTAAAAAAAAAATACCTGTACTTAGATTTAGATATATTCACCAAATGGGTCTTAGCTGTTTAAGGGGTTGAAAGTTTTGTGTTGGTAAATCTGGAGCAACCGAATCCTCCAAACTATTCCAAGCAACAGAACAGAACACCATAATTTTTGCTCTTCTGGTCCTGTTTCCTAGCATAGCATAGCATACTTTGGAGGGGTCAAGGCACTCCAATGTACAGTCGGCAAAAAAAGTTTCGTTACCACCCCTACGTTAATTTTAACATGGGTAAGCAGGGTAGGGTTGGTACTCCACCCACTGGGCAGCTGGTGCCTTGTGTCATCCCAGCTGATAATACTCGGGCCCGGATAACAATTTTTTTTATATCAAAAGTTTAGCTGATTTTGAATTAAATTTTGAGTGTTCAAGAACTCTTACTATTTAACTATTCATTATTAAACATAATGAAATACATTTGAGCATTTTAGAACACGAATAACCATGAAATACCCAGAAAAAACAGCACTGGGTGAAACAACGTCATCTCTGCTTGTTTGTCCATGAGGCACTGAGGGACATGGAGGCTGACAGAGGTATATAACACACTCACGTCACACCTCACTCACCAGTCAGGTGTACCAACATTACATTACACTGTTAAAAGGATGGTAACAAAACTTTTTTTGCCGACTGTACCAAAATAAATTACCACCTTAATTAACTCCCCCCTTCCCCATACACGAGTTTTCAGTCAATGTTTATTCTTTGGTAATTCACACCTTTGGCATCAAACATTATCATCTCCTGTATAGTGATGTGTATAAATAAAGTGTGGGTCATCTAGTGGGACAGAAGAGAAGCTATGGTAACAACATCACCACCAAGCTCCACTGTCTCATCTAGTGTGTGTGTGTATATGTGTGTGTACAAGTCCTATGAGGTATGTTCTTGGATTTTATCATATTTTTTCTCTGGTGTTATTTTGGTAATTAAACACATTATGAGTAAGGAGTCTTTACTTTGGATATGGTAGTAATCCTGTGCTGAAAGTCACTCCATGTTATAATACAATGAAAGTAACCTATACCATACAGTTGGACACATGAATGGGTGGTACAGCCCAAGTGAAAGATGGTCAATTTCTGCCAATATCAAGTTCCTTATTAGTGCCAAATAGGAGACATCAGGGGCAGAAGTCAGTATTAAGGATGTTGTGTGTGTGTGTGTGTGTTCCTTAGTGCCAAATAGGAGGATGGTAATAAAAATCAAGTACTTGATAATAGACACTGGTTACTCAAATGGGACAAGTATCTTTCACCTGGGCTGTACCACCTATTACTGTGTCCAACTGTACATTAATAATAAATATCTGAATGGCCTTGTGTGTGATGGAGATATATAAGTAAATACAATTACAGAATATAAATCTAACTTTACCTTTACATGAGCTTACTTTCATTCTAAGTTAACAATTTGTACAGTCGTGGTCAATACCGGTAATCATCCATATAGGGGTAACTCAGGTAAGATTTTGACATCTTCCCTCTGTTCCTTAGATGATAAACTTCCCAATAAATAGGTTAACTACCATCTTTTAATTTAATACAAGCAGCTACACACTACTTAAAACAATAACATTATACAGTATGTGAACGTGAAAACATTAGACAGTAAATTGTTAAAGTTACCCATATGTGGATGATTATACTGTATATCTGCGACTGTACAAGGCTACCAACGTCTAACTATACTCTGTCCATGCTAAGGTGGCGGAGAAGCCTTGCCCTACAGGTGCGGTAGGCAGGTCAAATACTTTTTCGCTTCCCTGATTGGCTAGAGGTGTACAGCACACCGAGAAAAATAAGAGTGCTTCCTCTGAGTAACCCTTTTGACTTGCCGTGTTCGAAAGCATACTTCAAGGCTTCTTCATCCATTTAGTACCAATTTTTATACATTTAATTTCACCTACTTATGATGTATGCTACTGTTAATGAGAGAATGAATAAAAATAAAAAATAAAATTATATAATGCCATTAATCTAAATAATTTTATGTATATGATATGTGGGATAAAATATCATTAGATTATACTTTTATGTGGGATAAAATATCATTAAATTATAGAATATAGAAAAGGAAAGGTTGTGGATGAATCGTGAACACGAGAGAGAGAGAGAAGTGGAGGGAAGAAGGAAAGTCAGGTCACAGAGATTAATGCACCGCTAGGCGACGTATGTGTGTGTGTCTGTGTGTGTGTGTGACCCATGGTGTGACCAAAAAGGACTCGAATCGTCCCCTTTCCATCATCTGCCAATCAGATACATCCAGGAATGTCCCAGATGGGCAGGGCTTCTCCGCCACCGTACGTTGGACAGAGTATACCTAACTAACAAACAAACAATGATGTGCTGTACAAAACAAACAAACTAACTAACCCATTCCTTCAATTTTCACGGCCCATTCCCTGTCTCTGAGTGCTGCGTCTCCCTCACACGGCTGTACATCACAGGGAAGAACCCAGAGGAAGGTAGCCACCACCAGGATCCCCAGCATTATGGAGGCGATGAAACAAGCACGACGGGCCGGGGACATTGGTGTTGGTGTCCATATAGTGATGGGACTGTCCAATACTGTCTTCAAGTCATTGCTGTCATTGTTGTTCAGTAGACGATATTCATTGGTCGGACTTACTGACGACGGAAAAGTATTTACAGTTAATTAAGGGGGATTGTGGGGGGTTTAGGGGGGTGCGGGAATAGGGGTACAGGCTTGGGGGGTTGAGTAGACGATATTCACGGCTGGGACTTACTGAGGAGAGGAAGGGGTAACACTTGAAACACTTGAAACAGTCTGGGGAACTACAACAACAACAACAACAACAACAACAACAACAACAACAACAACACTTGAAACACTTTATTATGCTTACTTATTATTTATGTCTTATATATAAAGTTAAGAGGGTGTGGCAATAGGGGGACAAGCTAGGGGGAGATTTAGGGGAACAGGCTTGGGGGGGTTTAGGGGGGTGCAGGAATAGGGGGACAGACTTCGGGGGGTTTAGAGGGGTTCAGGAATAGGGGGACAGACTTGGGGGAGGTATTGGGGGGTGCAGGAATAAAGGGACAGGCTAGGGGGAGGGGGGTTCAGGGGGGGGGGAATAGGGGGACAGGCTTTCTACCCACCCCAAGCCTGTCCCCTTATTCCTGCACCCCCCAAACCCCCCTCAAGGCTGTCCCCTACTCCCACACCCCCTTATTTTTATAAAATACAAAAGATTAATCATATAATTATAGTAGTTTAGTAAATAATGTTAGGGGGTTTCTCCCTAATAATATTCAAGTACAATTTTATTGATATTGTACTTTTATTGAAATAAACCTGGAAAAACAGAAATATATAAATTAAATCTAAAAACTAGTGATAATAATTATTTACCTAAATGATTCTGTCCATTTAAGTTTGGCCCTTCATGATGTGATAATGTTCTGTGTTTACTACTGCTGAATATTTCCTCTTCACTATCTTCAATGGCTTCATCATCATCATCATCTTCCTCCTCCTCCTCCTCTTCCTCTTCTTCAATACCATTTAGTCTATCTTCTATCTCCTCTTCTTCCTCCATGCCCACGCCATCAGTCTCAGTCTCATCTTGAAGGAGGAGAGTGTAGTGACTGTTGCTGCTTCCTGTGTACGTTAAAAAAAAAAAAAATTACTCAACATAATATAAGCAATTAAAGTTACACAGGTAGTCAACATTCAGTGAGGTACAGTTGGCAGCATAAGTTGGCTTCATTTCCACCCGTGTATGTATTAGCTATAGTGATGTAATACAATTTTAATACAGAGATGACAGATATAGTTCTCATATGGTAAATTATGTATGTTGTTGGAATAAAGACTGGTTCAGAATGTAACTCTCTGGTCATATTAGCAATGTTAAGTACTACACAAGATGGACGCAAATTTATGCTGCCGACTGTACAGCCACAATCAAATATCTACCAACACTTTCCTTCCATCGTAGTAAATATCTTGGTAATAAAGAACAACATGTGTATGATTTTGCAGCACCTCATAATAATAATTGAGGGGATTGAGTTGATGAAAAATGTTGTATGATTATATTTTGATTTGAGACTGATTTTCTTGCACGATTGAAGGAAAGTGTTGGTGGATATTTGATTGTGTCTGTACAAGTAAAGTGGTGATAGAAAATGTTAATAAGAGTTGTTTACTACTGTACTATGTATTGATCTTATGGTACAAAGTACTGTATAATGTACTCAACATAATAAATAATTAAAGTTACACACACAGCTTGTCAGAATTCAGTACAGTACAGTGGTGGTCAATAATAATAAGCCTGTCTCCCTATTCCCACACACCCCCAACCCAAACCCCCCCAAAGCCTGTCCCCTACTCCCGCACCCCCTTAATGAAGTGCCAAGTGAGGCAACACGACTTTTGCCACTAACTGTACACTTACACACAAACATTTGCCACTAACTGTACACTTACACACAAACGTACCTTTGTTCATGTGTTAAAAGTCTTCATACAAATGCAGTGGGAAAAATCTGTAAATATAAACGGAAATAATTGTTATATAATAGTTATACTTGTATAAATATTATATAATTAAAGGAAATAGTTGTTATATAATTATTATGATAATACAGGAAATTATAAAAGTAATAATAATAATATTAATAATAACAATAATAATAATAATAGTGTCACAGGGAATACTAAATAATTTCAATGCAATTCAACAATACAAAAGAAAAAAACTTGGAGGCATACTTGTAAATTTTTACCCAATACAGATAGACTTACACACACACACATACACACATATTGATTGACTTACACAAACACACATATTAATGACTTATTACACACACACACATATTAATGACTTACACATACACACATATTGATTGACTTACACATACACACATATTGATTGACTTACACATACACACATATTGATTGACTTACACACACACACACATATTAATGACTTACACACACACACATATTGATTGACTTACACACACACACATATTGATTGACTTACACAAACACATTATACACAAATCGATCGACTTACACACACACATATTGATTGACTTACACACACACACACATATTAATGACTTACACACACACACATATTGATTGACTTACACACACACACACATATTAATGACTTACACACACATACACACATAAGGGTCATTTTAACGTAAATACAGAGGGAGAATTGACCTTACCACATCAACATTGTCCAACACACACACACTTTTGTTTACCTTTGACACAGTGTTGCCAGATACGGCGCAGGTGAAATTTCAGTAGAAATGTAAAGCCGTCATCTGGTCGTCCAAGCGGAGGATTGGGGTACCGAAACCGTCTTGGGAGCGCTTGGTTTCAGTGACGAGAACTGACCAAATACCATGGAGGTATAATCTAAGAGGAGACGCCATGAGCCACTCGTCCTGTACACCCAAAGTGAAGCAAGGGGCGGAGCCTATTACCCTACACCCCATTGACTCAAAACATTGCCTCGCCCGCCTTACTCCCATTATAATTATGGTCTTATTTTCTCATATATCCTATAATCATAGCCAGAAAGAGACTTGAATTTGTTCCATATATGATAACTACATAAAATTATCCAATTCTGTATATTATCAAAAGTACTTAAACCCATTAAATATCGCTGTTTCCAGCTAGGGCGGCGGCGGAGGGGCGGCTGGGCAGCGGCGGAGGGGCGACGGCGGCGGCGGCGGCGGCGGCGACAACGACGAAAAATAATAATAATAATAATAATAATAATAATAATAATAAATAAAAAAAAAAATAAAAAAAAAAAGTTAATTATTAAAAAAAAAAAAAAAATAATCAAAAAATATATATATATTAATATATATATATATATATATTAAAAAAAAAAAAAAAAAAAAAAAACGACGGCGGCGGGGGCAGCAGCGGCGGTAGCTGCAACGGCGGGGCGGCGGCGGCGGCGACGACGACGAAATAAAAATAATAAAAATAATAATAATAAAAAAAAATAATAATAAAAAAAAAAAAAAAAAAAAAGTTAATTATTACAAAAAAAAAATAATTAACAAAAAAAAATATATATATATTTAAAAAAAAATATATATTATTAAAAAAAAATAATACTTATTAAAAAACGACAGTGGTGGCGGCGGCGGTAGCGGGGAGGCGGCGGCAGCGACAAAAAATAATAAAAAAATTTAATTAAAAAAAAAAAATATATATATATATATATATATATTTAAGTAAAATAAAAGCAATAAGTGTAGAAGGCAAACTTTTCGAGTGGGTTAAGGAATTTCTACTAGCTGACAGCTGGCTGGCATCAAGTATCTGCCCATATGGCTCTTTATGTGCTGGGTGGTTGCCAGTTGTGAGTGGAGTTCCCCAAGGATACCATTCTCCTGCCTGCTGCCCTCTCCAGCCTATTAGCAGTTCACCATTCTCCTGTCTGCTGCTCTCTCCAGCTTATTAGCAGTTCACCACCCTCCTGCCTGCTGCCCTCTCCAGCCTATTAGCAGTTCACCATTCTCCTGCCTGCTGCTCTCTCCAGCCTAATAGCAGTTCACCACTCTCCTGCTTGCACATACCTGTCTCCTGCAGTGCACATACCTGCTGACCGTAGCACCTACCTGCAGCCACTGTACAGTCTCTGGCTAAAGTCCTGTCGCCTCACTTGTTTTAACGAGGCACACGATGTTCATAGACTCAAGATTATTAAATGTAGAATACGTGCTTATTTCTCGAGTCCATGAACACTGCATGTCTCAGTGAAGCAGGTGAGGCGCCAGGACTTATTATGACGCCAACTGTACCTGCCCAGCGGTCCAACCTACACAAGTGGTTGTTAATTAACCACACTTACCTTAACCTTCCATGACTCCCTGGAGTCTAGAGAGAAGAGTGTACCACACAATACAACACACCTGTATAGACAAACCCAATAAACGTACTGTAGTGTAATTCCTTGTGAGTTTGGTACACCTCCAGGTAGTAACAGCCTACAAAGTTGTTAAAACCTCTTTCCAGAACAATATTAATTGAAATTGTCATTAATTTTAATTCCCAGTTCCTCACTTATTTTCGTTTCCTTCTCTCTCATTAACTCTCTACATACTGTCTTCTCTTCTGTACAGAGTTCTATACATTCATGCACATCAACCATTTCTGTTCGTGTCCAACTGTACCTAAAAAGAATTACCACCTCACTTTCCTTCCTGTTGTAGGTTTTTCACAAGTAAAGCAAGGCGTACCAGCTTCATGCGTGTCCAACTGTACCAAAAAAGAATTACTGTACCACCTTCATTAAGGATTTACTTGGCACCACTTCAGCCCCGGACATTCCTTTTCAGTTTCTCAGATCAACTGTTCCTCTTTTGTTTCCATTTCCTTCCTTCTTTCCTGTTGTCTCATCTCTGTATCACCTTCATCTGGCACTATATGACCTCACTGTTGTAGTGCCTAGTAGAAATTAAAGGGGTATGGGAATAGGGGACAGGCTTGGGGGGGAGGGGGGTGCAGGAATAGGGGGACAGACTTGGGGTGGGTAGAAAGCCTGTCCCCCTATTCCCACACCCCTCTAACCTACCAAAACCCACCCCAAGCCTGTCCCCTACCCCCACACACCCCTTAATACTACAATCATACTACAGTACAATTACACAAGAAAAAAAATCCATAATCATTATACAGTATATATAATTATTATAAATAATGGAAATACAAAGTCACAACGGAATTCATTTATTCATATAATTATTTCTGGATGTGTACAGTTGTCAGCATAATTAACAAGTACAGTCAGTCAGTCCTGAGTGTATCAGCTATTAATGCCCACAACTATACTTTAATTAATTTAGGGACCCTGTGATGTAGTAAAAAAAATTAGATGTAAACGAGTCCTTCAAATATATACAGCAACAAAAAATATATTGAAAGTATGATAATAATAATAATATTAATAATAACAACACTTCTTCCACCACTACTACTATTATTATACAAGTAATAGTAGTACAGTAGTAGTAACATTATTATTATTATTTTTTGTTTCCCACAATAAATATTGTTTCGTGACATAGGGCCAATTCCACAGTGGTTGGTATTGGTTTGTAAGCACACAAACCAAAGAATGTTAGCCGCGTAAATGACTTTTGGGTGAATTATTTAATGAATTTGGTGAGTAAACTATACAGTGATCATCATTATCTAACTGTTTTAATAGATTTTGTGAATATGGATACTCAGCTTTTGGAAACTAATGAAGCCTTAAAGTGTGGTTGGTTAGGAAGCTAACAAACCAATACCACTGTGGAATCAACCCTAAAATAATTACTGTAGTTCCTTAACTGTACAGTACCTTAAAAAAATATCACAATAATAGGAGGATAATAATTATAATGATAAAATAACATTATTTGTACAAAAACACTATTTGTTATTCATGAGAATATTTACAGAAGTCAAATTTATTTTCACACTGTAGGAATATTTACATAAAAAAAAATCATTTATCTTATTACAAGAATATTTACTCAAAACAAATCTATTTCTATTTCTTAAGTTGGTAAATTTGAAGGTGCTTGAGGGTTGATTCCACAGTGGTATTGGTTTGTTAGCTTCCCAACCAACCACACTTGTAAGGCTTCATTATTTTCCAAAAGCTGAGTATCCACATTCATAAAATCTATCTATTAAATAATTCACTCAGAAGTCATCTAATAATAATAATAATGATCACTGTATAGTTTATAGAGAATGCAAGGTGAGGAGTTTGTAAAGGTGTATGGAAGTGAAGTTGTGGGACCTGGTGTGAGAGGCAGACCACCAGTTAGATGGCAGAACAGAGTGGAAGAGTACGTAAAGGAGAGAAACATGAGGGGGAGGGGAGGGCTGGACTGAGTAAGGAGGGAGTGTTGGAACAGGGAAAGATGGAGACTTTTCTACTGTGGCCACCCCCTTGGGGGAAGTTCCAGGAGGGAATGAGGAATGTGGAATGAGATAGATAGATAGTATAGTTTACTCACTAAATTCATTAAATAATTCACCCACAAGTCATTTAATAATAATAATAATAATAATAATAACCACTGTATAGTTTATTCATCAAATTCATTAAATATTTCACCCATATATCATTTAGATAGCTAACATTCTTTGGTTTGTGTGCTTACAAACCAATACCAACCACTGTGGAATCCACCCAAACTGTGTTTCTTTCTGGTAATAATATATTTTTCCCTGTACACAAACTATTACCAACACTGTCGTAAACTAAGTCTGTAGCCTATTTCTTTCTGGTAATAATGTAGTTTTTCTCATATACACACTGTTACCAATACTGTAACAGTACAGTGTATTACCAACACTGTCATTTGCAATCATACATATTACTTCTGGTAATAATTTAGTTTAAATTGTACACAAACTATTACCAACACTGCCGTTAACTGAGTGTAGTTTACCTTGTACACACACTGTTACCAACACTGCCATTAACTAAGTGTCTGTTTATTTTTGGTACATACAATGTTACCAACACTGTAATTTGCCGTTAGCTAAATGTGTTTATTTCTTTCTGGTACACACACTGTTACCAATACTGCCGTTAACTAAGTGTGTGTTTCTTTCTGGTAACAATGTAGTTTACCTTGTACACAAACCATTATAACTTGTGGAATATCATTACAATTATGATATTTTTGAAGGCTTTTCTCTACTTTTTCTTTCACCTTCATCTCTATCACATTTTCCTTCTTCTCTTTCTTTTCCTTCTTTGTCAAGTGTGAAAATTTCCTTTTCTTTTTTTTATTATTACTATTAGCAGTAGTATTTTTGCCAACTATTTTATCATTATTTTTCTTTGAGGCAATGAACCTGGGGTGAGGAATTGGTTCTCCGTCAGGCAGCGCCACCAGTCGATCTGATTCCAACTCCTCCGCGTTGTTGTCGTTGATGTTTTCATTTTTGTTTTTCCTCATTTGTGTCATGGCGTTTATGAGAGCCGGTGTCGGTCTGAGGTAGAACGACCCCTTCGACCCCATCTTCACCTTTTTCAACATGCAGGACGCCCCGTTTGCAACAATTCCGTTTGCACTGTCATTTCTTGTAAGGGTTTCACTCACACCATTGGTTCTTGCAAAGACATCGCCAGCACCATCATTTCTTGCAAAGACTTCACTAGCACCATCATTTCTTGCAATGATATTACTTGCACTGTCATTTCTTGCAAAGATTGCTTTCGCCCTTTCATTTCTTGCAAAGATTTCGTTCGCATCTTCATTTCTTGCAAAGATATCACTCGCACCGTCATTTTCAATCATTTTCAAAAAACAATTATCGCTCACAGAATTTGATTTGCGATTAAGAAGAACAATCTTTTGTTTTATATTATTATTACTGTTATTATTATTATTTATTGTTGTTGTTTGTAAAGCCGGTGGGATAATAGTTGTACAATCTGAAGGCATTATTTCACAGTCAATGCTTCTGTTGTGATTATTATTATATTTAGTTGGTATTGTGGTTGTATCTTTAATAACCATATATACATAGTCTGTATTTTTATCTCTATGTACTAATAATGATGGATTCATTTGACTACTATTATTACCATTATCTTTATCATTACTGTTACTACTACTACTACTATTACCCTTATCTTTATTGTTACTACTACTACTACTACTATCTTTATTGTTACTTTTACTACTACTACTACTATTACTATTATCTTTATTGTTACTATTACTACTACTACTATTATCTTTATTATTACTGTTACTTCTATTACTATTATTACTACTACTGTTACTACTACTACTACTATTATTACTTTTATTACTACTGATACTGTTACTACTACTACTACTGTTACTATTTCTGATTCTCTCCTCTGAATAATCATTATTATTATTATTATTACCCACTTTACAACTACTACTACTACTATTATTATCATTATTACTATTACTATTATTATTATCATTATTACTACTATTATTATCTATTTCATCATAATCATTGTCATAAGAAAATAGTGACAGAAATTTTGCTTGTTGTTGTTCTTGTTGTTCTTCTTCTTCTTGTTGTTGTTCTTGTTGTAATATAACTGGACCTTCCTTGATATCACCAAAGCCATAGTCAAGAAACTCCATAGCATTGGTAGTACTATGGTCTATAGTAGTAGTAATAGAAGGGTCTATAGTAGTAGTAGAAGGGTCTATAGTAGTAGTAGAAGAAAGGTCTATAGTAGTAGTAGTAGAAGAAAGGTCTATAGTAGTAGTAGTAGAAGAAAGGTCTATAGTAGTAGTAGTAGTAGGGTCTATAGTAGTAGTAGTAGTAGAAGGGTCTATAGTAGTAGTAGTTTTCTTCTTCTTTTTCTCTCTTTTTCTATTTACATTATCTCTCTTTCTCTTTACATTATCCCTCTCTCTCTTATTCTCTCTTTCTCTCTGTGTTCCTAAATAATCTGTGGTTTCTTTATCTCTCACTTTCTCTCTCTCTACATTATCTCTCTTTCTTTTTAAGCTCTTCGTGGCAGAGTAAACATTATTTATTTCCCGGGCTGTTTCCAATAGTGTCGTGTTTCGGTGTCTGTATTCTGTGAGGTGTGAAACGCGGCACTTCTCATCATGTACCACTGAGTCATCCAATATACCACATACCATTATATATTCACTAGTAGTAGTAGTAGTAATATTCTCTGTGACACTATCATTATTATTATTATTACTATTATCATTCCCTGTATTATTATTATTATTGCAATTATCATTATTACCTTTATCACTATTATTTTCTATATCATCTTTATTACTATCACTACTATTACCATTAATACTATCAATACCATTAATACTACTATCTCCATTATTACTATCATTACTAATACCTGTACTACTATTACTAATACCTGTACTACTTTCTTTACTATTACTATTTTTGGGAACTAATGTAACTTGTACTTCACCTTCAGAGTCAAGATAAATTTGGGGGATTAATTCATTTTGTTGTTGTTGTTGTGGTGGTGGTGGCGGTTGTTGTTGTTGTTGTTGCTGTGGTTGTTGTTGTTGTTGCTGTGGTTGTTGTTGCTGTGGTGGTTGTTGTTGTGGTTGCTGTGGTTGTTGTTGTTGTTGCTGTGGTTGTTGTTGTTGTTGCTGTGGTGGTTGTGGTTGTGGTGGTGGTTGTTGTTGTTGTTGTTGCTGTGGTGGTTGTGGTTGTGGTTGTGGTTGTTGCTGTGGTTGTTGTTGTTGTGGTTGTTGCTGTGGTGGTTGTTGTTGTGGTTGTTGTTGTTGTGGTTGTTGTTGCTGTGGTTGTTGTTGTTGTGGTTGTTGCTGTGGTTGTTGTTGTTGCTGTGGTTGTTGTTGTTGTGGTTGTTGCTGTGGTGGTTGTTGTTGCTGTGGTGGTTGTTGTTGCTGTGGTGGTTGTTGTTGCTGCTGTGGTTGTTGTTGTTTTGGTTCATCAAATATTTTCACTTTCTTCTTTCTCTTACGATTTTTTGTAGTAGTAGTAGTAGTAGTAGTAGTGGTCAGTTGGTGTTGGTTGTGGCTTGCAAAATTATTATTATCAATATTATCATTATTTGACAAATTGACAGAATCCAAATGATTTAAATCACTATTACCAGAAGGAAATGTACCTGAATTTTCTTGTGTGTATTTATTTTCCTTGTCAATACACTCATAGCCATTATTCAAATCAACGTCTGCATCAACACAAGCTGCGGTCTCTCCAAGAAGTAGCGAGGGGTTGTCTGTGTGTGTGTGTAGTGTGTTCTGTATGTGTGTATTTTCCTCGGGGTTAAAATCAGCTGCGGTCTCTCCGAAGAGTAGCGAGAAGCTGTTGTTTTCGATATATGCGTTCTGTGTGTGTGTATTTGCCTCAGGGTTAAAATCAGCTGCGGTCTCCCCAAAGAGTAGCAATGGTTTTTTGTCTGTGTGTGTGTGTGTGTTTTCTTCAGGGTTAAAATCAGCTGCGGTCTCTCCGAAGAGTAGCGAGAAGCTGTTGTTTTCGATATATGCGTTCTGTGTGTGTGTATTTGCCTCAGGGTTAAAATCAGCTGCAGTCTCCCCAAAGAGTAGCGAGGGTTTGTCAATGTGTGTGTGTAACGTGTTCTGTGTGTGCGTGTGTGTATTTGCCTCAGGGTTAAAATCAGCTGCGATCTCCCCAAAGAGTAGAGAGGATTTGTCTGAGTGTGTGTGTAGTGTGGTCTCTGTGTGTGTGTGTGTATACTCATGTTGATAATCAGCTGCGGTCTCTCCAAAGAATAACGATGGGTTGTCAATGTGTGTGTGTAATGTGGTCTCGGTGTGTTCTCTCTCTGGACACTGGAAGAATCCCTCGTCAAATTCAACGTTCCTCAGAATAGAGTCAAAATATTTACTGGACAGAAGTGGTGTGTCATTTTTTGGTGAGGTGGAAATCTTTGGTGACTGGTGGCAGTGACTGTTGTTAAATGTAGACTGATGTTGTTGTAGACTGTTGCTTGGTTCTCTATGATTAAGTAAAGGCTGTTGTTGTTGTAAACTGTTGCTAGACTGTGGTTGTTGTAAACTGTTGCTTGGCTGCTGTTGTAGACTGTTGCTTGGCTGTTGTTGTTGTTGTAGACTGTTGCTAGACTGTGGTTGTTGTGTATTGTTACTTGGACAAATGAATGGTTCTGTTGCTGTCACTGTTGTTGTTGTTGTTTCATTCTGGTCCCGACTACCCATCCAGCCACGCACCTCAACACCTTCACAATCACTGGGTGAGGTGAGTAAGTAGAGAGAGCTGGGTGAGGTGAGTAGATGGAGAGAACTGGTTGGTATTGGTGAAGTGACAGTTTCCTCAGATGATGATAATGATGGTGGAAATATTTCACTCTCATTATTATTATTATTATTCTCGTTGAGTTTGTGTGTGTGTTGTTGTGTGTGTGGTGTGCGTTTTTGTGCGTGTGTGTGTGGTGCAAATTGTTGTTGTTGTGTGTGTGTTTTACCCATTGTTGTTGCAGCAGGAGTCGACGTATAAATAACTGTATCTGTATTATGTAATTTTTGTCTGGTACAATTATCTATCTTGTTTGGTAGACAATTTAATTCTTGCATATTGTTAACAAATGGAATATTATCACAGTTATAAGTTGTTGTTGTTGTGTAATATGATTCTACACTGTTGCCAATTGCAGAGTCCATTTTTGTCTGTATGTGTGTCGGACAATCTTTTTTCTCATTTTCTGCAATAGACTCTGAAATTTTACTTTCTGATAAAATGTTTTCAATTTTTCCATTTTCCGCATTAGTAATTTCTCTTTCTGGTAACAATTTTTCCACATTTTTATTTTCCGCATTAGTAATTTCTCTTTCTGATAACAATTTTTCCATATTTTTATTTTCCGCATTAGTAATTTCTCTTTCTGGTAACAATTTTTCCATATTTCTATTTTCTGCATTAGTAATTTCTCTTTCTGGTAACAATTTTTCCATATTTCTATTTTCCCTTTCTGGTAATGATTTCTTCCTTTTTCTATTTTGTACATTGGTAGTGTCCGTTTCTGGCGACACTTTTTTCCGTTTTTTACTCTGTACATTGGTGTGTGGTTTGGACTGCACTACAATTTCAATGTCTAATTCCTCCAAGTTGAGTTCTGCTACAGACCACGGATCCTTATTGATGGAACCTGAAAAAAAATAAACACACTTTAATAAATTATACTTCGATAATAATATGCTATTGAATTTCCCAAAGATATTCTTTGGTCCGATAAACCTATTAGGCTTCTCGTCTTCCACTGTCCCATACTTTATTCAACAAAATCTATCTATCTATAGCTCTGATGCCTCGTTCCCTACGGCATCTCCCTTCTGCCACGGCAGAAGTGTCTCCAGTTGTCCCTGTTCCAACACTCCCTCCTTACTTGTTCTAGCCCTACTCTGTCCCTCACATTACTGTCCTTTACATACTCTTTCAATCTGTTCCAACACTCCCTCCTTACTTGTTGCAGCCCTACTTTGTCCCTCACATTACTGTCCTTTACATACTCTTTCACTCTCGTCCCACACCATCCATGTCCATCTACTTTCTTCCATACTCTTGGCGCTACCAGCACTGTACAACCCTCCCTCCCTCTTCCTTTACACTACACCTCCCTCCATTCCCTCCCACATCACACTCTCTCCTCCACACCCCATCCTTTCATGTGCGTCTGTTACTCCCATCTCATCCACTCCTCCATTCTTAAAACATTCAATTATTTCACGCCTCTTTGTCCTTTCAACCATCCCATTCACATTCAGTGCTATCACCCTCATGTACCCCCCTTCCCCTTCCCCCACAGGGAAATTCGGAGACTCCCACCGCCCCGCCTGCAGCCATATTTGTCCACGGGCCGTCAGCATTAATAAAAAAAGGGTCACAACTGATATTAAAAGATGTTAATAACTAAAAAAATAATACATATATACAATTTTTTAAACTTATTACTATATATGTGGGGGAAGCTAAAATCTAAGTCCCCCACACCGCCTCCTTTTTTAGCTCCACCTCCTGCTTTAATAATTAAAAAAATGGTAAACAAAGGATGTGTTACCCGAGGTTGTCATGTGGAGGCAAAATATACTCAAATAAAATTATATATATACAGTATCTCTGTTGTAAGTTATTGCTATAAGTCGTAATACACCCTGTATAATAATAATAATAATAATAATAATAGAAATAGATGTTTAAGGGAGTAATTCACTTTTAATAATAATTGATAATACTAATACTAATAATAATAGATGTTTTTAAGGGAGTATATAATTCAGTTTTGTTACATTGGATTGCCTTGATTCCTCCACAGTATGCCAGGAAACAACAGGACCAGATGAACAAAACTGGTGTTCTGTTGTTGCTTGAAATAGTTTGGAGGATTCAGTTGCTCCATAATTACCTACATAAAACTCCCCCCCCCCCTTAATTAATAGCAAAAATAATGGTGTTGTGTTGCTTGGAATAATTACATACAATACAAATAGGTTACTTAAATTACAAATAGGTTACTTACAATACAATAATACAATAGGATACAGTACTTACAATTAATTAGTCTTCGTAGGTTCATGTTGGACATACTGAAAAACAAATAAAATAATATTAATACAGTGCAATATAATTAAATTTATCAGTATTATATATTACATTTAAAGTAATAATAATAATAATAATAAAATTAATGTTTTAATAGATTTTGTGAATGTGGATACTCAGTTTTTGGAAAATAATGAAGCCTTACAATTGTGGTTGGTTGGGGAGATAACAAACCAATATCACTGATTGCATGGGTAAATATCTCTGCTTGGACCTTATGCCTGGCTTTCTTGTCTTTCTTTTTCCTTATGATTTTTATTGCATGATATTGGAGACAGAGTTGGGGATGTTCTGTACCTTCTAGTCTCTCTCTCTCTCTCTATCTGTCTATCTATCTATCTATAGCTCCGATGCCTCACTCCCTACGGGAACTCCCACCAACTGGATGGCCTAGGCAGAAGAAGTTAATATAAACATTTAAATTAACCCTTCATTAAGTTCATTAACTTCATATTCAAATCCAAGTCAACTATCTTTAAACGTAAACAAACACAACATTCCAGACAATTTAGTTTCTCCCAGTTTTACTTAGATAAATAGATAGATATCTGTCTTCATAAGCATTCTTAAAAACGTATATACAGTATTCTAATATTTATTGAATGAAAATAGCATGAGTGTTGTTATAATATAGCCAGATATACAAGGTGACCTACAACAGTTGTGAGGTTAGGGGCAGTAAATGTTGTGTTGGTTGTAAAATGTTGTTATTCACTGTTATTTTGTTGTTATTGTTCATTGTTGTTCATTTGAATATTACTTTCTTGTGTGTGTTTATATGTTCAATACAACAGATGGACATGATTTGCATAATATATGAAATAACAAATGAGAATTATCTTTAATAAAGTTAATTAATGAAGGGTTAATTTAAATGTTTATATTAATGAGTCAAAGGTTAATTAAGGACAATGTTTGTTGAGCCAATCACCAGCTGCCAATGCAATGTTGACAATTTACACATGCACATTGTCAGATTAAATTAAATACACTATAGGCTCTGTTATTATTGTTATTACTATGATTATTATTATACAGTACAGTACTTATTTCTAGCAGCTACTTGTACTAGAGTTTGTTAATGTTATTATTACTATTATTATGATTATTACTATTATTATGATTATTATTATGATTATTTTGATTATTACAATTACTATTAATACTTACTTCCAGCAGTTACTTGTACTAGGCTCAGGATATTGAGGTAATGGAGTAGCAGTAGTAGTATCAGTATCAGTAGTAGTAGTAGCAGTAGTAGTAGGTGCTTGTACTTCTATAGTTGTGAAGCGCTGCCTTGTAATGCGCTTGTTGTTGTTGTTGTGTTGTTGTTGTCGCCGTTTTTTCTTCCTCTTTGGTCCAATAGGATTGTTACACCGCCCCGAAGGGGGTGTATTGTTATTTTGTTGTTGTTGTTGTTCATTGTTGTTATTCTGATGTTCACTGTTATTGACTGTTATTACAGTGGCTTTAGAATAATCGGAGGAAAATTCTGGTAACACTGGTAACAACACTTTACATTCATCACTGTAACCACTGTCACTCGCTGATGACGATGATACTGATTTAAAGGGGTTATCATTTTGTTGTTGTTGTTGTTGTATATCTTGATATTGTTGTTGGTTATCTTGTGGTTGTTGTTGTTGTTTATCTTGTTGTTGTTGGTTATCTTGTGGTTGTTGTTTATCTTGATGATGTTGTTGTTGTTTATCTTCATGTTGTTGTTGTTTATCTTGATGATGATGTTGTTGTTCATCTTGATGATGTTGTTGTTGGTTATCTTGTGGTTGTTGTTTATCTTGTGGTTGTTGTTGCTTATCTTGATGATGTTGTTGTTGTTGTTTATCTTCTTCTTGTGTTGGTTGCGAGTTATTATCCATAAAAATAATGTTGTTAATATCTCTGGTTGTTGTTGTTGTTGGGTTATTTGCTGATGTGTTCATTTCAAGTTTGTTACAACCCTTGTTATGTTGTTGAAATGTTTGTTGCTGTTCTTCTTCTTGTTGTTGTAAATTTAATTCATTTATCCAGGCATCTAACTCATCATTATCATCATTGTTGTTATTGGTTGTAATAATATTTTCCAATTTAGACTGGGGCCCTGGCTCCCATTTAGGGGTCTGAACATCCAGGTCCAGTTGTTCTAATAACTCAAAAAACTCTCCACCATATTGTTTCCCATTATGTGAAGCAGTGTTACCATCACATGTGGTTGAAGTAGTGATAGTATTATTAATTTCTTGTGATGACTGGACACTACTACCACCACCGCCGTCACCGATGCTATTGTTGCTGCTGCTCCAATATTTATGTGACCCTGAAATAAATAAATAATAATAATAACAATAACAATAAAAAAGTAATATGTATATTATTATTATATTGTATAGTGGTATAATAGGAGTTGTAGTTGATGGTTCAACAACTGCTTGGTGTTGCTAGAGAGGATCATGGTTTTAGAAATAAAAGTGGGGACAAGTTGAATGTTTATGTTTCAATATAATATATAATTTTTTTCATTATCATATTTTTCTAATTTATATTCTGTACAATATGTAATGTATGTCTATACTTTTTCAAACATACAATAACAGCAAACAGATATGTTTTCCTCGGGCAGTGTAGTTTGTCGTCTGCACTTAGCTTTTCTGGTCACGCCGAGCCCTTTCGTCACAGAATTATTTCGGCATTTAAACTTGTTCATTATTTTATATATTTTATTTGGTAATGGCACTAAACGTGTCTGCATAAACATTTGACGACCGTGTTTTATTTATTGACTGTTATTTCTCTGTGTAATGATACTACAGCCAGTATAAGGCCAAAACACAGAAATAAAAATAGTATGCCATCTCCTCAGCTGCAACTAAACGTCTGGAAAGTTTTGAAAAGGAGAAAGGATATCAATTGTACAATGATAACCATATATCTAATGTGTATTTGAAGGTACAGTAGTTCATAGTGATATGAATTACATCTGAGCCAAATGTACAAGACAGACAGCACAGAAAGATTCTCTCTACCTGTACTGTGTTTGGCTTCTTGCTACAAACAGTGGAAATATTGAAGCCAGAGGATGTCAATGCATAGGGTAATTAACAACTTGCATTTTGTTATGTAAATTATTTTAAATGTGCAGATTAGTTGAGCAGTGTTCTGTGGATGAGTTGAAATTTAATTAGTTATACACTATTTGGTGCAACATACAATTTTTAAGGTTTACAAGTTTCAGTAATTGTACCTGCTTTCCCATAACTTTTTTCTTTTTGATTCCACCTTGGCTGAAGGAAATTTTGCCCATCCTTTCCCGTCAGCCATATATGGATGTTTTTCTGCATAGTGTACTTGTGTGAATCACTCTTACAGTTGGCTACTGCACACACACACACACACAGGCATCCCGTCTCTCTTAGCTCCAGAGTTTTGTTATTGTTGACACTCAGGATATCCCGCCAAAAGTGACAATCATACATCTGGCAGTGCAAGAGTTTACTGGGCAAGGATGCCACCATTTCATTATAATATGCTTGTATTTCAACTTATTCAGACAATAATATGTGTTTTGCTATATGCAGCAAGTAGCTGTAGTCTTAGTGTAGTTTCTGAGCTTATAAAATGTCTTTTTAATAAACACTGGTTGCATATATTAATGCGAAAGGGACCTCCATTCGAAGTTTTGTTAAATGGCTTTAATTTTTATGTTTTACCTCAATGTTGAAATTCTTTTATGAATATTATACAGTACAAATTGCAATATACATTAGATGTTAAAATAACTCATGAAACAGACCATTTACCTATTCATTAAAAAGCACTCCAATGCATAACTGATTACTGTCTGTCCTCATTCCTGAGTGACAAGTCCACCGACGCCTGGTGATTGAACCATCAACTACAACTCATGATAACTCCTATTAGGAAAATCAAATGAAGTGATGGTGTGTTAAATACAATAATATTGATAATATGCTACAACCAGCTGTCAAGTCAATGTATTCTTTCTGTGCCTGGCAGACCACCTTCAATCACAGTATTATTATTATTATTCAAACCTATCAAGCCTCTCTCAGCAAGGTGCTGTTCGTTCAAACACACACACACACACATATTTTAATTTACTACAAGCAGTTACTTACTATTCACACACACACACACTCTATTAATTTACTATAAGTAGATACTCACTATTCACACACACTCTTTTAATTTACTACATGCAGCTACTCATTATTCACACACACACACACACTCTTTTAATTTACTACAAGTAGCTACTCACTATTCACACACACTTACATCTTTTAATATACTACAAGCAGCTACTCACTATTCACACACACACACACACTCACATACAAGCAGCCACTCACTATATATTAATTAATCACTGTATTAACTCACCATTCTTTAGGGTCCGTACCGATGGTGGTTTAGTGTTCACCACCAACGCCTGATATAGTTTGGGAGGCTGGACAAACAAAGAGTCACAACAGTCAACATTGGAACACAACACATCAAATTCTTTGTTGAGGTTGAGGAAGAATGGTCGAACCACTCCCTTGTTACAGTAAGAGCACTGATGCCCTATACTCTGTAAAAAAACAATATTAATAATATTAATAATAATAATATCAATAATAATAATAATATTAATAATAATAATATTTGGGAAGAAAACCCTCTTTAATACAAGTTTTGTTGAATATAACTGGGAGTTCTGTGTTGTTTATTTTGTAGCAACTCGTTCCTAATTTACGAATAATTTTCTTAGTATTGGTGGGGAGATGGAAAAGCCAATTACTGTACCCTCAATGGTACCTAAGTTAGTGGTGACTTTGATGTTGGCTATACTGTATATATGGCAATGTTAAAACCCAATAACCTGATAACCCTCTTAGACCCATTATATAATTATCAGCCAATGCCCAACTCTGACATACAAACTGGTGAAGACCTTAAACCATATCCTGACCCCTTTTGTTCTTGACCAGTATGGTACTGCCTGAAATTGTCAACAGAATTTCTACAATCCATCACTACTTCTACTACTGTTCCTACAGGTGTAATGGCTTGGTTAGATGTGGAAAATCTCTTTATTAAATGTTCCCATGGATGAGACCATCAACCTAATCTACAGGTGTAGTGGCTTGGTTAGATGTGGAGAGTCTCTTTACTAAATGTTCCCATGGATGAGACACTAACTATAATATTTAAGAAGAGCTTAGAAATGAAGGTAGAAAAACCATATACAATGACGGCAATTCATTCAATATTTACCCAATAACCTTTTATTAATTTGGGAATTATATATTTTACCTATAAAATCCTATTGTGGTAACTTGTATAAATTTACCCAATATACATACCGGGTATAACCAGTGTAAACCATCATAAAGTGACCTGGGCAAATTTCCAGGACCTAACCTAAATGTGGTAACACTGCTCAAGACTAACCAAAGACACAGTTATTCTGTAATGATACCATATTTCTTCCTATGAAACCCTGTTTTGGTAACTTGTAAAAATTTACCCAAAATACACGTGTAAGTTAGTAAATTAAAATGGTGTGTATGAATCGCATGTGCCGAGTAGCTGCTTGTATTAAATTAAAAGATTGTGTGTGTGTGAATAGCGAGTAGCTGCTTGTATTAAATTAACATATGTGTGTGTGTGTGTTTAATCAATGTTTTACGTATATAATAAAGGTGAATTCCTCCACGATAATTATCATTACTATTTATTTACTGACCATAACTTATTTATTTAACTTACCATGGCTTACTTATATTAATTTACTTACCATAATGGTGACTGTAGTAGAGAGAGGGACGTCATATCTTACTGGTAGAATATTACAGCTATAATAGATATAAACGTTTTGTTGCCGCCTCCTCCTGTGCCTTCTGTGTAGCGGCGGCAGCCATCTTTATTGGTCCCAATCCCTTCACATTAATATCACATTAGTACACTATTTGCACATTAATACCATCACATGGATTGTCAGTAACTTTATTTAGACATAAAAATAATTAAATAATATCAGAGGAAGTATATGTCTATTGCCTCATTCCCCGAAACATTGAATTTAAATGAAATATGTGATATTATTTTGGTGTCTGGGATTCGGACGAGTTGTCAACGTTGTTTACAGTCGTAGTGCAGTGTTGCCAGGTGATGAAAAGGCCCTTACTCTACGGAAATTTTAAATTAAATTAAGATGTAATGATTATTTAAAGGATTCATATATCCTTGATATGATTATACTTTAAAATGTTGACGAAAATAATATAAAAAATGACGTATCGTTAATGATAGCCATTCCATCTCCAGTTATAAAAAGGGAAATTTTACAACCTTATAATAACTATATATATATTTGATTTATTTAATTAAGTTTTGGTTAGTAGTGGTTGTAGCTCCTTTACAACAATATAACATTTCAATTTGGGAATAATCAGGGGAGAAATTTGGGATTCAAGTGAGAAATTCCTAAGTACAATAAACTATAGGGAAATTTTACAACATTATAATAATTACTATATACAGTTTTCTAAGGGTTGTTAATTAAGTTATGGTTGTAGTTCATTTACAACAATATAACATTTCAATTTGGGAATAAAGAACAAAATTACAAGTTAAAAGTTAAAAGAAGGAATTTAATTATTTCAAAGGGGATTTTATATTCTTCTGCTGAGCATCTGGCAACACTGGTAACTGAAGGTTGGTAATACTGATGTTGTTTTGCTGAATCTACAACAACATTATTAACAAACATACAGTCATACACACATTATAACTAAATCCAGGTGTTGTAACTCCATCTGGCTGTGTGTGTGTGTTTGTGTGTATTGTTATTTATATTTATACCGTATTTAGTAAGTATACAATTATATACGTATTATTGTAAAGTATACAATTACGTGTTATTGTATTATTTATAATGGTAAATTTACAGAATAACTGTTCACTATTTATTATATATTTTAGTATCCATTATACTGGAACATTCTTACAACTTTTCATCTATGGTGTTTATCTTAAGATAGACTGTACCGATAGGCCCAGATTTACAATCAATTTGGAAATTAGTCTGACTGGGCAGACTACTGGGACCTAACCTGGGCAGACTACTGGGACCTAACCTGGGCAGACTACTGGGACCTAACCTGGGCAGACTACTGGGACCTAACCTGGGCAGACTACTGGGACCTAACCTGGGCAGACTACTGGGACCTAACCTGGGCAGACTACAGGGACCTAACCTGGGTAGACTACTGGGACCTAACCTGTGCAGACTACTGGGACCTAACCTGGGCAGACTACTGTGACAGTGACTGGGGCAAGTTCTCAGGACCTAGCCAGATGTGGTAACACTGCACAATCCTAGCCAAAAACCCAGTTATTCTGTAATAATACCCACATCTTCACTACCTACTGTTATTATGTTTTGGTGACATCTTCACTATTATATAGATGTCACTACTTTATTTTGTTATATTCCAGAATGCCTACAAAATATCATATAGAGTTTAATTAATTAAGACATTGTAAGGTGGTGGTTTAGTTGGGTAGGATTTGGGGCTAAGATTGGTGGTAAGCTTTTGGGCAAGGATTGGAATTAATTATGTTATTGTTTTAAGTAGTGTGTAGCTGCTTGTATTAAATTAAAAGATGGTAGTTAACCTATTTATTGGAAAGTTTATCATCTAAGGAACAGAGGGAAGCTGTCAAACTCTTATGTGAGTTACCCCTATATGGATGATTATATTTGACCACGACTGTACATATATCCAGGTTATACTGTATGCTTGTATGATTCATTTTATTCACAGACCACAATAACACACACGCATACAATAACAACATAATAATTATATATATAGACCGGTATATACTGTATGTATGTGTTTGTATTAATGTTTTTTTTATTTTTTACAGATAACAACCTCTGCAACAACAACAACAACATTTTTCATCGTCTATTATTCAACCGCCACAACAATGTCTGAGAGGAAGGTATTAAACAAGTATTACCCGCCGGACTTTGACCCGTCCAAAATCCCAAGGGCGCGATGTCCGAGAAACCGCCAGTTTACCGTGCGACTCATGGTGCCTTGCAACATCAAATGCTACACGTGCGGTGAATATATTGCAAAGGGCAAGAAGTTCAACGCTAGGAAGGAAGATGTAGAGAATATGACCTACCTTGGTGTACGTATATACCGATTCTATATCAAATGTCCAGGATGTCTGGCTGAGATATCCTTCAGGACTGATCCAGAGAGCACCGATTATGTCATTGAGGCCGGGGCTCACCGTAACTTCCAGGCACTCAAACTGGCCGAGGAACAGGCCGCCAGGGAGGAGAGGGAGGCCAGGGAGGAGATTGAGTCCAACCCCATGCTGCTCCTCGAGAACCGCACCCAACAGTCTCAGTACGAGATGGAGGTTTTGGAGTCTCTGGAGGACCTCAGGGAAATGAACGAACGTCACGCCGGCATAGACCCCGGTGAGATAGCCCAGAGGTACCAAACCGAGAGGATGATGTCTCAGGAACAGGTGGAAGAGATGGAGAGATGTGAAGCTCTCAAGGCATTGGGTTATGAGACCATCGGAGGAGAGATGGTTAAACGTGTTCGTGAATATATCGACGATGACCAACCCAGGCCCACAAAGATGATGAAGGATAGTAGTGGTGGTGGTAGTAGTAGTAGTGGTTTAATTCAAGTTCCTCATTCTCTTACTAATATGAAGTCTAGATTATCAGGCATGATTATTAAAAAGAAGAGTAGTAGTAGTAGTAATGGTGGTAGTGCTATGGGGAAAATAATCAAGAAAGAAGAAATAAAAGAGAAAATAACAGACAGTGAAGAAATAAATGAGAAAGTGATTGATAAAGAGAAGAATAATGAGAAAATGATCGATAAAGATGAAAATAATCAAGAAATAATTGATAAAATAACAAATAATAAAGAAATAAATGAGAAAATAACAAATAATAAAGAAATAGATGAGAAAATAACAAATGATGAAAAAATAAAACCTGAACCTAAAATGTCGAATGCATTATTGAGTCTTGGTGCATATTCCGATTCTGAATCAGACTGAAGTGTGTTTGTTTGTGTGTGTGTGTGTGTGTGTCAGGATAGGGTCGTGTGTGTGTGTGTGTTTGTACAAGTGTTTATTATTCATTGTACTGTGTGTGTGTGTGTGTCAGGATAGGGTAGTGTGTCTGTGTCAGGATAGAGTACTGTGTGTGTGTGTGTGTTGGATACAAATGCATATTATTAATTGTATATATGTATATGAATTATACATATTTATACATACAGTAATTTCATTTTGCATTTATGTAACAAAAAAAATATATACAGTAGTTTTTAAGTATTGGTAAATCTGGAGCCATTATTATTGTTATTATTATTATTATATTATTATTTTTGTCATATTTTTTTATTTTAATTATTGTCATTATTATATATGTTTTATTATTATTGTGTTTTTATTATTTTTACATTCTTCATAATAATTACCACATGTAAACTGTACAGTACTGCATCTTATGTAATTTATCTATTATTGTTGTTATTATTTATTTAATGGTGTGTACTGTACAGTAAACCCATCCTTGTACAATACACATACATTATAATATTATTCTATATTATATTATTATCATTTACTGTATATTATTAATTATATTATGTATTATTATTTATATATATATTTTTTATGTTTCTTTCTTTCTTTATTTATATTACAGTATTAAATTTTGTATTTTTTATATTTATTTATTATTTTTTTTTATAATTATTATTATTTATTTATCATATTATAATGAAAAATCATTAAATTTATAATGACATTTATTGTACATTGCTTGAAATGAATAAAATATAGAAAATTAGTCAAAATAATAATGTTTTTATTACTGTATAATTATTATTGATACATTCACCTCGGTCTCCTATAGAACGTCCAATAGGTTGATAGAAGACATTGTTCTATGTGAATCCCTTTGAATCCTATTCTCGAGTCCTCGACACTCAGTACTTGTACAAGTGGGGCCGTACCTTATACTGTACATGTATATATATACTGTATATATATTATATCCTCAATGTATCTGTGATTGAAATTACAAAATTAATATAGAAGAATTTAGTTTTTAATATGCACACACATATTATAGCATAAAAATAATAATAATTAAAATGAAAATTGATTATGTTTCCTTAGACAATCTCTTTATAATTTTCACATTATAAAAAAAACAACTGTCCAGTATTACCAATATCAACATAAAATAATCATGTGTCTATTAATCACTGTCATACACACACACACATACTTACGTACACACACTCACCCTTACTCAGACACACTTAATTACTTACACACACACTTATGCAAGACACACACTTACTTATACTTACACACACACACACTTACTCAAGAAATTCACACACGATGGAGCAGTGCTGGTAAACACAAGCCAGCTGTTGGGGTGTTGATGGACTGACCACTTGTGTTGGGTGCCATGGTGGTGGTGCCATGGTGGTGATGCCATGGTGGTGATGCCATGGTGGTGATGCCATGGTGGTGATGCCATGGTGGTGATGCCATGGTGGTGATGCCATGGTGGTGGACACACTTGTTGTACAAACCAATGTATTCACCAGTCACAGTCAGACAAGAGTCACAACAGATGGTACAGTACAATGGTCTTGGTCCAATGGATGGTGAGACATAATAACTATATATAGTGACTAATAACAAAGAACACAAGTGCAAGTGTAACATAATAATGGTTATGTAAGTGAGCAAGAAAAAAAACACAATTCAGAAAGACAAATGGTGTAAAGACTGACTAATATTACTGGGTGTAGTAACAGTGTTGGGGTGAAGTACAACCATCACCAGTACAGGTAGTTTGTTAGTATACTCACCAACACCAGCCCATCCAATTGTAAACAGCTCACTTGTTACACACACACTTACTTACTTACTTACTTACTTATACACACACACTTACTTACTAATACACACACATTATAATTAATTAAGGGAATTATTATTAATATTATTATTATTCCCTTAAATAATAAAAAAAATCAAATAATTAGTTTATTGTCGTAAACGTTTTGCTGGAATCACATCCTCGTCTCGGTCTCTTCCACTTTGGTCTCGGTCTCTTCCGCTTCCACTTTGGTCTCGATCTCTTCCGCTTTCGCTTTGGTCTCGGTTTTGGTCATGGTCTCTTCCACTTTGGTCTCTGTCTCGGTGTCGGTCTCTTGCACTTTGGTCTCGGTTCTGGTCATGGTCTCTTCCGCTTCGGTCTCGGTCTCTTCCGCTTCGGTCTTGGCCCTGGTCATGGTCTCGGTTTCTTCCGCTTCGGTCTCGGTCTCTTCTGCTTCGGTCTCTGTCTCTTCTGCTTCGGTCTCGGTCTCTGCCTCGGTCCTGGTCTCTGCCTCGGTCTCTTCCTCTTTGGTCTCGGTCACGGTCTCCATCTCGGTCTCTGTCATTCATTGGTCTGTAATAAAAGACAAAAATGTATTAAGACTATTATTATTATTACTCCTGTATTACTATTATTATTATTACTATTATTATTATTACTATTATTATTATTACTATTACTATTATTATTATTATTACTATTATTATTACTATTATACAAAGGTTATGGGGTTCTGAGTGATTCATTGATAATCATATACGAGTGTTTACTTTTGGACCAGCTGCCAGACACCACCACATTTAGTTGCAATCTTTCCTTGGCTAACTGTACACTCTATATTAATCTTTGTATATCCTTCATAATTACATTCTATATTAATTTTTGTATATCCTTCATAACTGAGAGAATGTATTTTTTTCTTCAGTAGGTTTTCCATTAAATTCATATTTTGTATTCACTTTAGGTAAATTCAATGTCAATCTTTATCCTCTATCTCATTTAGCTCTTTCCTTTCTCTCTCTCTTTCTATTCTCGCCTTTTGCTCTCTCTCTCTCCTCTTTCTCTCTGTCTTCTCTCTCTTTTTCCTTTCTCTGTCTTCTCTCTCTCTCCTCTTTCCTTTCTATCTGTCTTCTCTCTTTCTCACTCTCTCCTCTTTTCCTTTCTCTCTATCTCCTCTTTCTCTATCTTTTCTTAATTAAATAGTCTATAAGGTGAAGGAAACACAGGTGTAGAATATAGAAGACTTTATTCCTAACTTTTTTTTCTCTTTTTTTTTTTTTTCTCGCCTTTTGCTCTCTCTCTCTCTCTCTCTCTCTCTCTCTCTCCTTTCTCTGTATTTTCTCTTCATCTCCTTTCCCTCTCTTTCCTTTCTCTCTCTCTATTAATTTTCATAGACTCATAGACTTTATAATAATAATATTAATAATAATAAAAATTAAAACAAAAATAATAATAAAAATAATGAAAATAATGAAAAACTATGAATAACAATAAAAAAAAAATGACTATAATAAATAATAATAAAAATAATAAATATGTACATTATATATTAATTAATTATTAAATGTTAATGAAAGTCAACATATAATAATTTCTTTATATAATAATTATTAATTTTAAAACCTGGTATGTAATTGTTACAAACTTATTATTAATACATATAATTATTATTTAATTAATTACGGGGGTAATAATACATACAGTCATACATACATATACATACATACACACGCACACACACGTACATATACTGTATATACATACATACATAAACAGATAATTATACACATACACACATATACACACACATATATACATACATACACACATACAAACATACACACACACATACATACATACAATATTTTGACTTATACACTATAATTATATTTTGATATTATTATTATTATTATTATATTTGAATACACTTATACTTATAAAATTAAATTAGGGAATAGTAGTAGTAGTACAGTAGTGGTAGTAGTAGTGGTAGTAGTAGTGTGTGTGTGTGAAATTTATGCATGTGAGAAAGAGAATATATGCTTGTGTGAGAGAGAATCTATTGTGTGTGAATGTGTGTGTGTGTGTGTGTGTGCGTGTGTGTGTAGCTAGCATTATTTTTTCATTATATAAAACATTAAGTATTATTATTATTATTATTATAATTATTATTACAGTATCAAAGACGTGTATAAAAAGATTAATTATTACTATTATTAATATTAATCTATATATTAATCTATATATAACTATGATTAAATATACTGTATTATTATTATTATTATTTTGCTCCAGATTTATCCCTTTTAAAAATCCCTGAGATATACGTGTGTGAGAGAGTGAGAGAATATATACTAAGAGAAGGAATATATGTTTGAGAGATAGTATATGCTTGTGTAAGAAAGAAAGAGAGAGGGAATATATGCTTGAGAGATAATATATGCTTGTGTAAGAAAGAGAGAGAGAGAGAGAGGGAATATATGCTTGAAAGAGAGAGAGTTACAAGGAAAAGAAGTACCCTAGGAGCCCCACCTTACTATCCCTACAAAGAGGGTACCTGTGGGTTTAGTTGTACAAGTAGGCGACCATCCATGAATGTATCATGTGAAACCATCAAGGAACACTCACACAATGGCTTAAACACCTAGACGGTGATTTAGGACTTTGTCTAATCTGGACTTGAACTGATCCACAGAGTTGCTGTTGACTACATCAGCAGGAAGCGCGTTCCAAGTACCACAGATGCTGTATGTAAAGAATTTACCACACAGACCACGGTTGTATCGCTTCAGTTCAAGTTTGTAGCCATGATTCCTGGTTGTGCCCTCACTGAGTTGGAAAATGTCCCTGTAGTCTACATTGTCAAAGCCTCGTAGTATTTTAAATACTTCGATAAGCTGACCACCCAGTCTCCGAGTTTCCAAAGAGAACAGGTCCAGTTCTACCAACCGATCTTCATAGCTCTTGTGTCTGAGAGAGTATAAGTTGGGTTGCCCCGGCTTGCACTCGTTCCAATCTCACGATATCCTTTCGGTAAGGACGACTCCAAAACTGGACTGGACTCCAGGTGCAGTCGGACAAATAAATTGTACAGACAAAGTACTATCTCCTAGTTCCGGTATACAAACTGTCACTTTATGTACCCTAACATCCTTTGGGCTTTCTTCTCCGCCTCAATACACTGCTTTGAGAACTTGAGGTCGTTGGTGATAGTCACACCCAAGTCTTTCTCAGTATCAGTGCTTACGAGACCATTGATCTTAAGGTTATACTCTGTTCCCCCGGGGGTTTCTGTGGCCTATACAGTGTGCAGAACTTGGCATTTGTCACGTGTCACACCACTCCCCAATCTTCCTAAGATCTTCTTGTAAGAGAAAGAGAAAGAAAGAAAGAGAGAAAGAGAGAGAGTCCCTTCTATCCTACTCTCTCTCTCTTTTGTTTTTGTTGATGTTTTTGTTGTTGGAAAATCTGGAGCTCATTAATAATAATGATAATACAAATAATAATAATAGAAATAATAAAAAAAAATAATAATAAAAAAAAAAAATTAATATAATAATAATATTAATAGTAATAATAGTAATAATAATTGGCACCATCTTTATTTATTTTGTCAACTGTACATTTACTGTGTGTGTGTGTGTGTGTGTGTTATTAAACTAATCATTATTATTATTATTATTATTATTATTATTATTATTTTCTTAATTTTCCCTGAGTAATTAAGTCAATAATTAGTTAATCCATTAATTAAGTAGTACCAGTCAATTAAATAATAATAATAATAATAATAATAATAATAATAAAAATAATAATAATAGTAATAATAATAATATTAAAAATAATAATAATAGTAATAATAATAATATTAAAAATAATAATAATAATAGTAATGGTAATAATAATAATAGTAGTAATGAAAATAATAATTATAATAACGAAAATACTAAAAATAATATTAATAGAAATAAAAATAATAATGATAATAATAATAAGCATGTTTTTACTCCCTTAATTAATTAAGTTTAATCTAATGAAATATATTATTATATATAATTTTTTTTTTCAGACAAAAGTTTTCACACACAAACACACACACACACACACACAGTATTCCCTCAATAACAATAATAAAAATAATAATAATAATAATTGGCACCATTCTCACATATGTGGTCAACTGTACATTTACCGTGTGTGTGTGTGTGTGTGTTGTTGTTATTTTTTTTTATTTATATCAAAATTCTACACTAATATTATTTTATAAGAATTTTTCCTTTTTTTCTGTATAAAAATATAATGTGTGTGTGCGCGTGTGTGTGTTGTAGCATCTTTGGTCATTTTCTTTAATGGCGTAATACAGTATTAATAATAATAATAAAAAAAAATAATAATAATAATAAGTAATAGTGTCATTCTTCTTCATTTCTCTCACTCTCACTCTCACTCTCTCTCTTTTACAATTGCGTGGTGGTATTTTTTTAAAGTAATATTTTATGTTTAATAATAATAATAAAAATAATAATAACATAATAATAATAACATAATAATAATAACATAATAATAATAATAATAATAATAATAATAAAAATATTAATAATAATAATAATAGCCTAAATGTGAAAAATCTATAATAATAAGCACCACCACAAATAAACATAAACATAATAATAAACATAATCATAATATTTTCCTAAACATGAAAATATCTATAATATAATGTTCCCCCTCCAATCACTGTAACTAGAGCGATACATAAAGGTTTAATTAACATATTCTTAATTAATGTTCTGCGGTACAGCCAGCGTTCGTTAGCGCGTTGCCGGTCCACCATTAGTCGGACTCGGGTGGCGGTGGCTTCGGTTCTCTCCCTCCGACTTTCACTTCGACTCTTCCGACTCTCCCCCCGACTCTCCTTCCGATTCATATCACTCTCTTCCTCTTCCTCCTTTTCCTCATCCACTCTCCTTCGCCTAATGCACCTATAGACAGACAAATTAGAATATATATTAATTAAAATATTATTTTATTAGTATTATATAGCAAAGTGTACAGTTATGGTCAAATATAATCATCCATATAGGGGTATGTAACTCAGGTAAGAGTTTGACAGCTTCCCTCTGTTCCTTAGATGATAAACTTTCCAATAAATAGGTTAACTATCATATTTTAATTTAATACAAGCAGCTACACACTACTTAAAACAATAACACACACACAGATACACACATTAACTACTGTACCATCTTTTAATTTAATACAAGCAGCTACACACTACTTAAAACAATAACATCATATGTGGATGATTATTATTGACCATGACTGTACAATTAAGATTTTCGTAGTACTGTACTGTAAATATCTTGGTAATAAAGTACAACACGTGTATGAATTTGCAGCACCTCATAATAATAATAATAATACTGTAATAATATTCACCGACACTTTCCTTCCATCGTAGTAAATATCTTGTTAATAAAGAACAACACGTGTATGAATTTACAGCACCTCATAATAATAATAATAATAATTGATGGGGTTGACTTGACATAAGGTGTTGTTGTATGGTTATATTTTGATATGATACTGATTTATTTACACGATGGAAGGAAAATGTTGGTGGATATTTGATTGTGGCTGTACAGTCGTGGTCAATAATTTATAATCATCCACATATGGGTATCTCAAACAATTTACTGTCTAATGTTTTCAATTTTCACATATGATGTTATTGTTTTAAGTAGTGTGTAGCTGCTTGTATTAAATTAAAAGATGGTAGTTAACCTATTTATTGGAAAGTTTATCATCTAAGGAACAGAGGGAAGCTGTCAAACTCTTACGCGAGTTAACCCTATATGGATGATTATATTTGACCACGATTCTATCTATCTTTCTATCTATATCTATCTATCTATCTGTCTGTCTGTCTGTCTATCTATCTATCTGTCTGTCTATCTATATATCTATCTATCCAAGGGGATGACCACGGCAGAAGTGTCTCCAGTTCTCTCTCTTCCAACTTTACTCACTCTCTCTCTCTCTCTCTCTCCTTACTTGGTCCAGCCCTACTCTGTCCCTCACACTTCTCTCTTTCTCTCTCTCTCACTCTGTTCCAACACTCCCTCCTTACTTGTTCCACCCCCTCACACTTCTCTCTCTCTCTCTCTCTCTCTCTCTCTTCCAACACTCCCTCCTTACTTGGTCCAGCCCTACTGTCCCTCACACTTCTTTCTCTCTCTCCCAACACACACACACACAGAGAGAGAGAGAGAGAGAGAGAGAGAGATGCGGGGTTCCCACAAGCCCGTTACCGTCTATACCGTCACCGTCAACGAGTGTAATGGTAACCAAGGGTATTCCTCTGGCCTTGTGTCCCCACTCGTCACGCCAACAGCCACCATCAAAAGATGAATAATTTCATCTTTTGACAGAGAGACGGCGGCAATGTTAACCAATGTCCAGGGTGTTGGATATCTTGGATAGTTTGAAAATATGAATTTTAAACATTTGTACACAGAAAAAGAAATGAGATCATATTAGTGAATTAAATATTTACATGTATTTGCATAAAGTGTGTGCATTGATGTGATGTGAAAACTTTTGTTCAATGAATCTGGATATGTGACAACACCGCACATCTCATGGTCCATCCACAGTATCCATAAAGGTAGTTTCTTGTGTTTTTTTCTATATAAAGACCAACAAGCTACATAAGTTACTCCAAAGTGTGTTGGGTGATGTGTTAGGTTTGATGGAAGGTGTTTACATCAACCTTCTCTTCTCTGCCTCCATGAGAATCCTGTGTTCCACTCCTCCAACAGTTGGTGTGACCATTATTCTCAGCCTCATCCTTTGTCTTATTGACCTACAGTATATAGCTCTCAGGTTTTATGCTTCATCAAAAATCAGTACAGCAGCAATGATAATGAGATGGTTGGTGTGTATGTTATTTTGGTAAGGGACTAATGACAGGATGTACAGTACAGTAGTCACACCGTCACCCTTCATGGAGCTCATCTCTACCAAACCCATAGACCGTTGTGTTTGTGATGGACTTGTGGGAACCCCGCCAGAGAGAGAGACAGATACCCCGTTATTATTATATATTTATTGTTATTAGTTTTATTATTATTATATTTATTGTTATTATTTTTATTTTTATTGTTATTATTATTATTGTTATGATTTTTATACCTGTATTATTATTATACCTCACTCTTAAAACTCTCCTTAATCATTCACTTCACTCTTAACTCTCCTTAATCACTCACCTCACTCTTCAGAAACTCTCACTTATACATAAAATCACTCACCTCAATTTTGACAAACTCTCCTTATACATATGACTCACCTCACTCTTCAAACTCTCTTTAAACTCTCACTTATCCATAAAATCACTCACCTCACTCTTCAAACTCTACTTAATAACTCACCTCACTCTTCAAACTCTCCTTAAACTCTCACTTATCCATAAAATCACTCTTGAAACTCTCCATTATCACTCACCTCACTCTTGATAAACTCTCCTTAGACTCTCTTATCCATAAAATCACTCACCTCACTCTTCAAACTCTCCTTAATAACTCACTTATCCATAAAATCACTCACCTCACTCTCCTTAATAACTCACCTCACTCTTAAAACTCTCCTTAAACTCTCACTTATCCATAAAATCACTCACCTCATCACCTCACTCTTAAAACTCTACTTAAACTCTCACTTATCCATAAAATCACTCACCTCAATCTCTTAAAACTCTCCTTAATCACTCACCTCACTCTTGATAAACTCTCCTTAAACTCTATTTTACACACATAAAATCACTCACCTCATGTTAAACTCTCCATAGTCACTCTTCAAACTCTCCATAAACTCATTCTAACACACACACACACGCATTCTTATAACTCTCCTCAATCACTCTTTAAAAAAAACTCTCCATAAACACCGTCTGTTTGTCTCTAACACACACACACACACACATACAAAGAGAGAGAGAGAGAGAGAGAGAGAGAATGAATTTACAGTTCAAGAGCTGCAGTGTATGAATCTCTTCCTCCTAGACACACACACCGAGAGACAATGAATTTACAGTACAAGAGCTGCAGTGCATGTATCTCCTTCCTCTTTCCTTCTACAAACACAAACTGATGAATTGAGCCACAGCTTCCCACAGAGAGAGAGAGAGAGAGAGAGAGACAATGAAATTAAAGTACAAGAGCTGCAGTGTATGAATCTCTTCCTTCTAGACACACACACTGAGGAGTTGGGCCACAGCTTCCCAGTCAGAGAGAGAGAATAAATTTACAGTACAAAAGTTGCAGTGTATATATCTCCTTCCTCTTTCATTCTACCCCCACACACACAACAGACAGAGAGACACACACACAACAGACAGAGACACACACACACACACACACAACAGACAGACAGAGAGACACACACATACACAGACTCACATGCTATAATCTAATCCTCATTCTCTCCATATAAGACGAGGAGTTGGGCCACAGCTTCCCTTGCAAAGAGCAGTAGAGCTTCTTTGATTAGGATTCTTGGGGATGATAAGCATTCCACACTCCACCACCACCATTCATCTCTGTAAACGTGTGTGTGTGTGTGTTAGTTAATGGTTAGTAATGTGTGTGTGTGTGTGTGTTAGTTAATGGTTGGTTGGTTAGTAGTGTGTGTGTGTGTGTGTGTTAGTTAAGCCTCAGTCACATGAGGTAACTTTACTGGTGTTACTGCAGTAGCTGTGACTGGTAGCAGCCTAGTCGCCAAGTGTGACCGGTTAGTCGCCAGTAACAAGTTCAACTGGAGACTGGAAATACTCGCTGCTACAAAAGTTATACATGTTCAACTTTACTCGGCAGTAGTGTGTGATTTTATAATGACCTGACCTAGTCAAGGCTACTAGGAAGTGTGTGTGTGTATGTGTATGGTAAACCCTTATTATTATTATTATGTGTGTGTATGTCTATGGTAAACCCTTATTATTATTATTATGTGTGTGTGTGCATGTGTATGGTAAACCCTTATTATTATTATCATTGTGTGTGTGTGTGGTAAACCCTTATTATTATTATCATTGTGTGTGTGTGGTAAACCCTTATTATTACTATTATTATTATTATTATTGTGTGTGTGTGTGTGTGTGTGTGTGTACAGTACTAGGAAGTGTATAGTGGCTTAATGTGACCACACAGTAGCACAGTAACCACCACAGAGTCACATAAGTCGCGCTTATGAATGCCCCAAACTTGAGACCGCCTTGAGGCTGACGCCCAATCATGTTTTTTGCATGTCCCAAACTCTAGTCTGCCTCAAGTCCAGGTCTAGTCAAGTCTAGCCAGTTCTGGAGCAGGCTAGACCCAGTCTCAAGGCGGATAGTGACGTCACAATGTAAACAAACACATTGAAAAATGGCGTCTAAAGCAACAACAAGGTAAATACACTGAACTTAACGGTTCAGTTAAAAGTTAATAAAAATTTCCATTGCTCCGAGAGGGAAGAGTAGCAAAATTGAAAATATCTGTTTTCCGCCATCTTTGTTGTTGTTGTAGTCGGTCTCCCGCGGTCGAGCTGGGCTGTTTTTTAAATGTCCCAGAATCTAGTCTAGCCAGCCTCAAAACCGCCTCACGCCGCAGGGGCATTCATAAACGCACCTATAGTCAATTGGCTTTCCCACGTATGAAATATGACACAATGGATTGGTTGACGGTCGTGTACAAAATATATAAAACAATAATATAGGCACTCCTGATCATGGAGATACCAATATTATTCCCATATGAGTTGAAATTAACGAAAAATAAGGGTAAATAAGTGGTGGAGAAATATGGTACCTCACAGCGTGTTGTGACGTCACCAGCCCTATGTGTGCCCACAGCTACTACACAATTACTACACATAACACAAATAAATCTATTTTCTGGAGCGTTTCTACTAGTTTTTTGAACTTTGAGACAAAACACCAATATTGGCTATTGGCTGGCATGGTGAATATGAAGTACAGTATATCCTACATAAAAGCACAATAATACCTCATAACTCCCCTAAACATCAAAATATCTTGCTTTCCAAGGTAATAAAAGGTTGGTGGGGCCTGGGTGTACTGTTAGTGACGTCACGAATACGCAGCAATCAACTTCCATTATGTACAACTTTGACAGCTTTTATATGCTAAACAATATATTTCATTGTCAAATAAATTACATAACAGGATAATTCAGCTCATTCATTAACAATGTAAATTGTATAATAGAAAAATGTTTTGATCGTCAACCAGTCCATTATTGAAGTGGTGAGGAGATGAAATGGTTAGATTTCTGGACATTTACAGAAAATATGAAGGTTTGTGGGATATAAACAATGAAAACTACATGAAGAAAAATGCAAGGGAGCCCAAACTTCATAAATTGCAGTCAATACACTGGGTAACAAAACAGGTGTTGTGTTGTGTTGTGTTGTGTTACAGTACTGTGAACAACAACACAAGTGAATACCAACTGTCACCAGTTGTCATGTCATGGACCGTACTGCTATTTCTAGTTTGGTCTTACATGGAACTGCCATTCTCATAATATCATCTTGTTTTTTTATTTCTGGAGTAGGTAATCATTTCAAGTAACTCCTCAAACTACACTGAAGAAATCCACAATAATTCTACAGCCAAGTTCTCTCCTTTACCTACTTTTGTTTTCTGTTGAGTGCCAAGTTTTTCCAACATTTCTTTCCCCATTTGGGTACAGTCATACAGACCTGATTAATGTGTGGAAAATTATCCTGTGTGACTGAGGCTTTAATGGTTAATAGTGTGTGTGTGTGTGTGTGTGTATAAGCATTCCACTTTCCACCACCACCACCATTCATCTCTGTAAATATGTGTGTGTGTGTGTGTGTGTTTATAGTAAACTTTTATTATTGTGTGTGTGTGTGTGCGTGTACAGTAAACCCTTATTATTATTGTGTGTGTGTGTGTGTGTGTGTGTGTGTGTGTGTATGTGTACATTCATTACAAACAAACAACAACAAATATATAACACTACTATAATTTATTTGTTTTATAATAATAATTATAATAATAATTATATAATAATAATAAAAATAATAATAACAACAGTAATAATAATAATAAAAATAATAATAATAATAAGTAATAATAATAATAATAAGTAATAATATTAATAATAATAATAACAATAATAATAATAATAATAATAACAATAATAATAACAATAATAATATATAATAAAAACAATAATAATAAAAATAATAATAAAAATAATAATAATAATAATAAAATGATAATAATAATAGTAATAATAATAATTTTAACGAAACTTTCTTTAGCAATAATTTCACATCAGTAGAGCACACATACACACGAAAGATGGCCAAAATATGGACACACACATGGACACACACACACACAACGAAAGCAATTATTATTATTATTATTACTGTATTATTTCTATTATTATTATTATTATTATTATTATTATTATTAAATTACAGTGTACCAGTAATGTAAATTAAACAATAATAATAATAATAATAATAATAATAATAATAATAAGAGTAAAACAAATAAAAATAATAATAGTAAAAATAATAACAACAATAATAATAATAATAATAATAGTAAAAATAATAATAATAATAGTAAAACAATACGGTAATAATAATACTGTACTAACATTAATAAAAATAATAACAATAATAGTAATAATAGTAATAGTAATAACAATAATAATAATAATCGTAGTAGTAATATTAATAATAATAGTAGTAGTAGTAGTAATAATAATAGTACTAGTAATAATAATAGTACTAGTAATAGTAATAATAATAATAATAGTAGTAGTAATAATAATGATAATAGTAGTAGTAGTAATATCAATAATAATAATAATAATTAGTGACAATAGTTAATAGAGAGATAGATAGATATACTGTAGAGAAAACAAGAGATAAAGATAGATAGATAAAAAGAGATAGATAAAGATAATAAGAGAAAAAAAAGATATAATTTACTTGAGCGAGTCATACAAAAAGTTGTACAGTATCACCTTTCTCTCTCTCTCTTTCTCTCTCTATCTATGTATGTAGTTCTCTCTCTCACTCTCTTTCAAGCAATCTATCTATCTATGTATCTGTCTCTATCTCTCTATCTATCTATCAATTAATCTCCCTATGTACCTACCTACCTACCTATCTATCTATCTATCTCTCTGTCAATCAATCCATCTATGTATCTGTCTCTCTTTCTCTCTCTCTCAATTAATCTATCTATCTATATATGTTTCTCTCTCTCTCTCTCTCTCTGTCTCTCTCTCTCTCCAACTATCTATCAATCTATCAATCAATCAATCTATTATTATTATTATTATTATTTAGAATACAGTGTACGAGTAATAATAATAATAATTATAATAACAATAATAACAAAGAGAGAGGGAGAGAAAGAGGAAATAATAACAATACTAATGATAATAATGAGAAAGAAAGAGAGAGAGAGAGAGAGGAATAATAATAAGAGATAATAATAATAATAATAATAATAATACAGTGGACCCCGTATATACGCGGCATTAAATTACGCAAATTTAAAAGTAGGCTGTAAGCATAAATAAAAATACATTGAAATTAAAAACACACGTGAACTTTTAAATTACTCGCGCGGTGCGGAAGTCGATTTGCATTTTAGAAGGTTCGGCGGCCATTTTGTGACGTCACGGCGCGGTCCATTTAAGCGAGTTCATTCATGATTCACTCCATTCAGTCCATTGTTAGCTTTGTGGTGGTGCGGTCACATTTGTTTTGTATTCTGTGTTCGGACGCGTGCTTCTGCTTGGGTTAATATACCACTTCTCTCATACAACCTCTTAATTTTAACCAGGAACTTCATTTAAAAGAAAATATTACACCAAGACATACATGTACCACCAACTGAGGGAGACAATCACAGGCTGCACAGCTACCACACCTACAGACCACTTACACCATGAAACTCAAAGTCCTTAAAATCAAGGATCATCTTGACATGAGAGGCACACAAACACTTGCTGCAGCCTCCACAAACTCACAACATCCACTACACTACATAGCACAACCCACACATGCCAAGGAACATTAAAACAACACCTAGCACACGATACCACACACAAATACTTTCATCTCTAACACCATGCCCACCCCAAACCAATCTCCAGAAACACATCCATACTCAAATCACTTATCAGTCCATCCAAACACTCACAAACAACACACAGCTGTTTGTATGACCTCCTGACATCCATCCATCTGAATCATCTCTTCCCCGTGAGGACAGAATCCATCTGGCCAGGCTGTGATGTGGCCATCACCCGCCCCTTCTGACATACCAGAAGAGGCTGGATGGAACCATTGTGGATGCCTGTCCAGGATGCAACACAACACCCCATCTATTAAACACATTATTGAAGACTGCAATACACACAACCACACTCACCAACAACACAACATACACTCTCTGAGGGCACTGTGGGAAAGTCAGGCTCAGGCCATGGCCTTCCTCAGGAGCTCGGGGCTGCTCAGCCAGACAGCTTGAGGAACTTCAACAACAACAGGTAAAATGAGGCGGGTAGTGATGTAGAAGAAATGAAGAAAAGGTGAAAAAGCAAATGATGCCCCAGAAGGTTGTCAGTGTTGGAGGTGGCTGAAGGAAGCCCTAAAGAGTGCCCTCACAGAACCCAACCCTGATATCTCTCAAGCCACATGCACTGGTTACCAGATAGATAACGTCCTCTCTGAATATCCAAATGCTTATGCTACGTATATCAATTTGATGCGCCAGCCAAGTATCAAAACATTTTTTACGAGTCCCAAACCCAAACAAATCATGGCAGTCTACCATCTCCTCCTTCTTCACTCCCAAGTCTGCCACACCTGCCAACCAAACTGCCGAACAGCTTGCCAACCAAACTGGAGCTGGTCTGTCTGGCTGCCATATTTGTTAGGCCTGACCAAAGGGAATGGAATCGGACAGCAGTGAAGATGAGAACTGGCTGGGTTTGTAGTTAGTCCTGTCAAGCTTTGGGGCCAAATTGGGGGCTGCCTCAGACTCCCAAACCAAAGTATCAACCTTATCTTTGTTTACCACAAGTGAGTTAACTACTGTAGTGATATGATGTGTGGAGATAAAGCCTTTTCATCGGTGTTTAATTACCAGTCCCATTTCCTGATTTCTTTCTTCTTTACTGTTTATATTGTATTCTTCTTCATTTATTATAAAAATGTAGATGTATTGGTCTATGTTTGAGGTCTCAAAGTAAAAGAAACGTCACTTTCGAGAGACATAAGAACCTATCCCAATTTTCATCATAAATCTTTAGTCTTCAAGGCCGCGCAAATCCACTTACGCACCACCTAACCAGAACACATTACATGCATACTTGTGGGGTCCACTGTAATAAGAAAGAGAGAGATATAAAAATAATAATAAGAGAGAGATCATAATAATAATGATAATGTTACTTACGTTTGATTGTTGCGTGGGTTGGCAGTACTGTTGGTGTTGGCAGTACTGTTACTGTTGGTGTTCGTAGTACTGTTGTTGCTGTTGTTGTTGTCATTTGGTGTTGTTGGTTCAGCTGGCAACGCTCGGTCAGGGGCGCCAACCAAACCTGTAAATAAATAAATAATAATAATAATAACAATAATAACAATAATAATATTGTAATACTTAATAATATTTATTTAATTAATATATAAATAAAACAGTAAGAACAAAAATGGAAGAATTCAGAAAATGCAAACCTCTGCCAATGCCAGATAATTTAGGCCTTGCTAAATACTACAATATGAGCCCAGGTAGAAGTCTCTAGCTCAAGTGAGTCCCGAGATATGGCTATAAATGTGCTTTGACCTTGACCTTTGACCTTGACAATACCACTACAATACCCGACCTTCACACAAAGTTTCATTAATATCCGTCCATGCGTTTTTGCGTAATCCTGCTAACAGACAAACAAACATACAGGGGTGAAAACATAACCTCCTTGGCAGAGGTAACCAGACATTTGACTTTTAATCTGGAATGAGAATCTATTTGTATGTGTGTGTACATTACATTACACACATATAATACACAAGTGTACTGTACAGCCTTACCTTCATCTCTCTCTTTCTCTCTCTCACACACACACTTACCTTCATCTTCACTATCTTCACTATCATCACTATCTTCACTATCCAACAACTGACTCTCGATCATGGACCGAGTGAGGGAGTCGGTGCGAGGAGGGGGTGGAGGGGGGGGTGCGTCGTCATCATCTTCACTATTCACACCACCATCTTCACTACTGCTACTGTCTTCCTTGTAGCCATCCTGTAAATAGTAGTAGTAGTAATAGTAGTAGTGGTTGTAGTAGTAATAAAAGTAAAAGTAATAATACTTCCTTTACATACTTTTCCACTCTGTTCTGCCATCTAACTGGTGGTCTGCCTCTCACACCAGGCCCCACAACTTCACTTCCATACACCTTCTTTACAAACTCTCTACATGTCCAAACCACCTCAAAGTATTCCCCTTCACTTTCTCAACCACTCCACACTCAATACCAATTGCCTTCTCACTCATACCACATCTCTTATACACACTCTCATTACTTTCTCCATCCCACCTAGTAAGTCCACATGCACCTCTCAAGTAACTCATTTCCACAGCACCTATTCTAGACTGAAGAGCCCTACTCCATGTCCATGTCTCCAACATATGTCAGTGTTGGCAGGATTATACTATTCCTCAGTCCCCTTTTCACTTCCATACTCACACTTCTACCCTTCATAATCCTCCCCAGTGATCCTATGACCTGTCTACCCTTCACTGCTCTCTCCCTTATTTCTCCTTCCATACTTCCATGTTTACACAGAACTGTCCCCAGGTACTTAAACTCCTTCACTTCCTCCATCCTCTCACCCCTCAGAGTTATCTCACCTTTACCAATTTATGTGTATGTGTGTGTGTGTGTGTAAACAAACGTAAACAAACACACCTTGGGATTGTTTTCAGTCAGTATGTGTGTATGTGTAAACACACGCATACACAAACATAAACAAACGCACACACACAAACGTAAACAATCGCATACACAAACATAAACAAACGTACCTTGGAGAGTTTGTGAGCTCCGTAAACAATGGCTTGGTATGAGAATCTGAGTTGGTCGTGTGTTTGGATGAGTCCCATACGTTGTTTACGCATACCCAACAAAACGTCAATCACCTGCGATTTACCGTTTTCACACAAACCTTTGGAAAGCTGAAAAAATATATTATACATTGATATAAATTATAAGAATATTACTACTACTACTACTACTACTAATAATAATAATAATCAGTAGTGCCAAAGGAAAGATGTAGCCATGGACTATTGTAATTGATCGTGATTGGCTGACTTCCCCCCCCCCTATGGTGTAGGTGGATGTGGCCAAAGTACATTTACACCCACTGTGTGTTATCTGAGCCAATGCCATCACTCGTGGCCTGTCATACATTCCCTCTCCCTTGCCTCCCCTAGCCTTTCTCTGCCTCCCATAGGTCTTATAGCCATTGGACATTAGTATAACACACTTTCAAACACTCCCATACATTGTGCATGCATACGTTAGTGTTATCACAGGTATGCACAGTTGTAAGCAAAGATGACTTGTATGTTGCCTTTTCTGTTTATTTCAGTGCATTTATATACTGGTTTTACACACACAAACATGCAAGCACACATCGAGGTACACATACTCATGTATCTACGCATTATATACATGTGTAACACATGCGTATGTTATTTGGGGGGGTAACTGTCATATTATTTTCCTACTTTGGTGTGCTGTTGTACTCTAACCAGTGGAGATAGAAGACTTTTGTTTTCATATTCTGCTGTGTAAAATAAAGCTCTACAAACCTATAAGACTAAAACTAACCTTAGAGTAACTTTAAAAATCAGGTTGTAGGTGAAGGCTGTCGTAATAAATTGCTGTTGTTATGGGTTAATAATAATAATTATAATAATAATAATAATAACAATAATATAAATGATAATATTACTACTACTATCACTTACCATCATAAGTATAGTATCTACCAGACAGAAGGTACCAGAGCGACCAATACCGGCTGAGCAATGAACTACAGCAGGTCCTACTGTAGGTTCTAACACTCCACTTCCCCTCACCACACTCAGGAACCTGTAGAATGCCTCAGGTGATTGTGGCACCCCAAAGTCTGGCCAAGTGGTGTAGTGGAAGTGTAGTATGGTCCTGCTTTCACCCGAAGCTGTGTGTGTCAGTCTGGAATAATAAATAATACATATACATAGCTATAGACATATATATAGCAATAATCACACAGACACACACATAAACATAAATAAACACACATATATAGCTGTAGGTGGTGTAGTGGAAGTGTAATATGGTCCTGTTTTCACCCGAAGCTGTGTGTGTCAGTCTGGAGAGAGAATGAAATAAAAAAGATCTTCAGGCTATTGAGAGAGAGAGAGAGATCATAATAATAGCGCCATGGAAATCTCACCCCTGTACTAACCTTAAGGTACTGTTGTTATAATGTGTATGGTGGGTTATAGACACCAGCTGGACTTGCAGACCAACTGTTGAAAATGTAATCGAATCGTCTCCACTTCCCTTCTCACCCAATGGCCAATACTGATGACATTTGATCTGTAAATATACATACATACATCTGTAAATATATATACAGTATATATATATATATACATGTATCTATAAAAATACATGTGTAAAAATATGTATCTGTAAATACTGTACATATATAGTGAAAGCTCTTTTATCCGGCATTCTGTTAACTGGCAACTTCCCGTATCCGGTACTTTTTTCATAAAAAGATAAATACAGTATAGCAAAAAAAGACGTACGTAAAAAAATTAAATACAAAATTTGGGCGGTGGGTTGTAGTTGGTGCCGCCGCTGTTGTCAGAGGTACAGTACAACACTACAGCACATCATTGCTGCCACATTTGTGTTTGTTGGTGTACAGCAAAGTCACACACCATCTGTTCTACAGCAGATTGTGTCCGTTATAACAGAAACCCGTTATAACGGGGGCCGATATAACGAGGTTTAATAAAGTGAATTAATGTACAGTAATGTAATTTTAAAGTACACTTTTTTGTATCCGGAATGTTCTCGGGCTAATTGGTGCCAGATAAAAGAGCTTTCACTGTAATAATAATAATAATCACTGTATAGTTTACTGGTCACCAAATTCATTAAATAATTCACTAATAAGTAATTTAATAATAAAAATAATAACGCATAAAAAATATATAATAGTAATAATACAAATAAACATAAACAACAATAATAATAATAAATTTCACTCACCTGGTTTTTTTCAATTATTTTGTTGAGCATAATTATTCCCTTAATCTTCTGTTGCCAAATCATCTGCCAAAAATGTGGTGTGGTGTGTGATAATGGCCCTTGTGTTAGTACATAGCAACGACTAACACACTCCTCCTGTAATGATGAGAATAATGATGATAATAATAATAATAATAATAATAATAATACACACACATATACTCCTCCTGAAATAATAATAATAATAGTATTAATAATAATAATGATAATAATACACACACACATACTCCTCCTGAAATATAATAATAATAATAATGATAATAATACACACACACACATACATATATCTACACTATAACCTGACCTTTACACCACCACACCACCTTAGAAACACCACCAAATAACACACTTATTATCCACCTGCACACCCCCAACACCAAATATCACCCTAACACCTTAGGTACAACATCAAATAACACACCAATTGTTCACCATGACCCCCCCCCCCAACAATACCCTCACCACACACATGTACCTTAATTCACAGGAGGTAGCCTAGTCTACAGACCTCTACCATCACTCTAACCATCAAACCTCCCTAAACAACCACCACACTCCAACAACCATATCATAAACCTTACAATATGAAGCACATGCTAAGGAAATGGTACCACAGCTTACTGGACCAGGGAGTCTCTATGTCCCTATATATATGTCTGTATGTCTCTATATATATCTGGGCTACTGAAGCACATGCCAGGGAAATGGTACCACACCTTACTGGACCAGGGAGTCTATGTCCCAATATATGCACATATCTATACATATTTTACAAGATTATACATACATACCTTAACCAGACTGGCATTAATATAAGTAGTGTTGGTATCACTGAGTACCACCCTGGTATACACACACACATACATACCTTCACAAGACTGGCATTAATATAAGTAGTGTTGGTATCACTGAGTACGACCCTGGTATGGTCATAGGGCAGTACATCACGGTATCGGTTCAGGGTACGGTTGATGGCAGCCTTGGCCTCACTACACGGTAAGTCATATGTACCCTCACTACGGATACGCTGAAATGACATACAGACATGTACATTATTAAAGAGAGAGAGACACACACACATACAAAGAGAGAGAGAGATGCACACACACACACATATAGAGAGAGAGAGAGACACATAAAGAGACACACACACAAGAAAAAAAAAAAAAAAAAACAGTATATATAGGGAATAGTAATAATTTATTTTGCAGCACCTCATAATAATAGTAATAATAATTTATTTTGCAGCACCTCATAATAATAATAATAATGGGACAAATTATCAAAAGTATGTGTGTGTCAAAAACATACATAACTTTAAAGAAAAATATGATAATTGTGTTTAAAAATACGGGATATAAAGATACAAACAGGTACGGTAATAACACACACACATACACACACACAGTCTCTCTCTCTCTCTCATTAGGTTAGGTTAGAATAGGTTAGGGCAAGTCAGGTTATTTTTGGTTAGGTTAGGTTAAATAATTTTAGGTTAGGTTAGGTCAGGTCATTTTAGGTTAGGTCAAATAATTTTAGGTTAGGTTAGGTCAAATAATTTTAGGTTAGGTTGGGTCAAATAATTATAGGTTGTCATTTAAGGTTATTTTTGGTTAGGTTAGGTCTGGTTAGATCGGGTTAGATTATTTGACACACGTAAATGATAAATAAAAATTTCATTAATATTAATAATAACAGAAGCAGCAATAATAATAATAAAACATTAAATTTGATGGTAAATTTTTACAAGTTGCCACAACAGGATTTCACTGGAATTTTTTTTTATTTCCTAGAAGGATTTAGTGTGACTACCGGGACCTAACCAGGGCAGACTACCGGGACCTAAGCAGGAAAAAATATACAGTAAAAATTAGTCAGACCTGACCTAACCTAATCTGGACTGGGATACACTTCCGGGACCTAACTTGGGCAGACCACCGGGACCTAACCTGGGCAGACTACCGGGACTTAACTATAAGAGGTAACTACTGTTATGCAGCATTTGCAGAATAAATGGTCTATAGAAAAGTTGTTTGTAATAGTGAAATGTAAACACTGGTAATAGTAAAAATTTCTAAATTGAGTTGTGGCAACTTGTAAAAATATTCCAATTTGACATATACCGATAAATAATAATAATACCCAACCTGATAAAATAACAATAATAATAAAAATAAATAACGTTTAACTAATAAATTTGACGTTTACCATAAATAATAATAAACTCAACCTGATAAAGATATAATAAATAACTAATAAATTTGACGTATACCATAAACAATAATAATAAAATTGACGTATAGGCCTAACTTACCTGATATAAATAATAATAATAAACATTCAATAATAATAAATAAATAAAATATCTGATATAAATAATAATAAATATATAAATAACTTAATAAATTTGACGTATATCGTAAACAAAAAACGCAACCTGATAAAAAATAATAATAATAAAAATAATAATAACTTTGACGTACAATAATAATAACAACAATAATAAATTTGACGTAAATAATAATAATAATAAATTTGACGTATACCGTAAATAATAATAATAAGAAAACCTGATAAAATAAAAATAAATAAAACCATAATAAAAACCCTTCATTAAATAATAATAATAAGTTACCTGATATAATTGATTCCAAGCTTCATTTGCTTCAATTTCTTTATATTCTTTTTCTATAGCTTCAATTTGATTCATTTTTGTTGTTGTTGTTGTTGTTGCTTCACTGACGCCACCACCACCACCACTAGACACACATACATACACACATACAGACACACAGACAGATATATACAGTGTTGCCAGATAGGTAAGTTAGGTAGGGTCCCAGTGTTGCCAGATTTTCCAGCCCAAAAACCCGCCCTGTACAAAACCCTAAATTATTATTATATTTATTTATTTATTTATTTATTTATTTATTCGATAATTTAAACTTTACTATTTACTAATATTATTTACTAATTTATTTTTATTTATTTATTCTTATTTTTTTATTAATCCTATAAGAAAAAAGCCTAAAGGAAATTAATTAAAAGTAGCCTAAAAAGCCTAAAGGAAATTGATTAAAAGTAGCCTACTAATCATTTATTAAGAAAAAGACTAAATAAAATTAAAAGTAACCTAAACATATAAGAAAAAGCCTAAGGGAAATTAAAAGTAGCCCAATCCTATAAGAAAAAGCTAAAGTAACCCAAAAAGTAGCAAACAGCGAATATAGCCCAATGTGGCAACACTGAAACCCACAGATATACATTGTTGCCAGATACGCTCGCTTGACGACGACGAAATTTCCCGGATTTCCTCAGATTCAACATATTTTTTTCATTTTTACCCCAGATTTGATCCCAATAACTAAATATTTACATAAATGTTACCTTCAAAATTTTGTATACATACATTGTTAATTCATACATACATACACCACAGACAGATAATAAAATATACAGTGTTGCCAGATCCGCACGCTTGACGAAAACGTCGAAATTTTCCATGATTAAATTTCCCCAGATTTTTTCCCTAACAACTAAATTTTACATAAAGATTTTTCCCCATTTTTATTTTTTGCCTTAAAAAATTCCTTGTTTATGATTTTCATACATACATACATTGTGTTAACTCGTACATACATACAGACATACAGACATACATAAATACGTATATATACAGTGTTGCTAGATCCACTTGCTTACTGCTGAAGAGACACACACATACACACATACAGAGAGAGAGAGAGGGAGAGAGACACACACATATACCGATTACCGAGAGAGAGTGTTGGAAGGAGGTAAATGAGAGAGAGAGATATAATCTTAACCATCTTACTATATACATACATATTGTTAAATCACCCCCCTAACGGGACCCGCCTTGACGTGGTGGGGGGCTTGTGTGTCTCTGAGACCTGGCGAGCTATACTAGAGGGGGCTCCGGCCCCTGCTCTGCCCCGATCGAGTTCGGGGAGAGAGGGTTTCCCATGCTAGGAAGGTCGCTAGTAAGAGACCAGGCTATATGGTTTCCATCTTTCAGTTCTTCAACTGTCCCTCTTTTCTTTTTATTTCCTTCCTGCTTGCTGTCACACCTCTCTACATACATACATTTTGTTAAGTCATACATACATACATTTGGTATGTGTAAGTAATGTATGTATGTGTCTGTGAATGTATGAGTATGTCCGTACGTACGTATGTATGTGTATGTACTGTACAGTACGTATGTATGTGTGTGAATGTGTGATATGTATATATATATATATATATATATATATATATATATATATATATATATATATATATATATATATATATATATATATATATGTGTGTATGTATGTACAATACGTACATATGTGTGTGTATAATCATATATGCATGTGTGTATGTACATATGTGTGTGTATGTGTGTATGTATATATGTATGTGTGTGTGTGTGTGTGTGTGTGTATGTATGTGTGTATGTATGTTTGATTGAGACATATCCGGTGAGAGAGAGAGAGAGAGAGAGAGAGAGAGAGAGAGAATAATTGATGGGAAACGGAAGTGTTGAAAATATGGACCACACACACACACACACAGGCAGGGTGATTACAATACCCACACACACACACAGGTAAGGTGATAACAATACCCCCCCCACACACACACATACATACATACATACATACACACACACATACACACATAATAGTAACTCGATTGCTACACACACATGTAGGGTGATTACAACACACACACACATTTACAATTTCATACATACACACACACATTTTCAATTTCATACATACACACACACACATTATCTGCTTCCGTCCTAAAGAGAGAGAGAGAAAAAAAAAAACAAGAAAGAATGTGTGTATGAGAGAGACAGACAGACAGACAGACAGACCACACACATAAGCTGTTGTTGTTGTTGTTGTTGAAGTTGCTGTTCTGCACCACCCATTCATGTGTCCAACTGTACATACATACTCACCCAGACTCTTAAGACCAGCCCTGATTTGGCTATATACCACTGTCTTAATAATGTAACTGATAACACACACGCACACACATATATACACACACACTGGTTGATATTAATTACTGTTAAACACAACCTAACACAACACTACCTAACCTAACACAACACTACCTAACCTAACACAACACAACCTAACCCAACTCAACCCAACCCAACCCAACTCAACACAACACAACCTAACTCAACACAACACAACACAACCCAACCCAACCCAACCTAACCCAACCCAACCCAACTTCTGCCCCTGATGTCTCCTATTTGGCACTAAGAAACACACACACACACACCATCCTCAATACTGACTTCTGCCCCTGATGTCTCCTATTTGGCACAAAGGAACACACACACACCATTCTAATAATAATAATGATGATAATAATAATAATAATAATTGGGGGTATTTTAATGACACACATACATATAATTTTATCATTATATTTATTACTATATTTTAATAATTACATTATAATAATTATTATTTAATTTGTACACACATACATACATACATTCTCTCTCATACATGCATACATACACGTAAAGAAGTTAATACAATACCCATAAATAATGCATGTATGTGTTATTAAAATTACATACATACATATACAATAGTATGTATGTATGTATGTTCTTAATATTAATTTAATGTGCGACTTATTGTGCGATATTGTGGGAAAAAATACTTTCACACATACACACAAACATACATACATACATACGCACATAGACATTTTTTTCTCTAACACACACACACACACATTGTTTCTTTCTGTCCCATACACATATATACATACGCACAAACATTTTTTCTTTCTCTTACTCACACACATACATACATACGCACATAGATATTTCTTCTTTGTCTCACACACACATACACACATTCTTTCTTTCTGTCTCTCACACACACATACATTTTTTCTGTCTCACACATACACACACATTTTTTCCTTCTCTCACTCACACACACGCATTTTTTCTGTCTCTCATACATACATACACACACACATTTTTTCCTTCTCTCACACACACACACATACACACACAAATGCTAATACAGTATAATATATAATAATTATAATTATCCTTAAATCTAACCTTTGGTATAAATTAAATATGAATGTATAATGTATGTGTATGATTGTGTGTGTAGTTATGTATGTGTGTGTGTATATGTATGTGTATGATTGTGTGTAGGTATGTGCATGATTTTGTGTATATGTATGTATGGGTGTGTATGATATATGTGTATGTGTGTATATAATTATGTATATATATGTATATTGTGTGTATGTACAGTATATATATATATATATATATATGAATGTGTTTAAAATGGTGTATATATTTATTTTGTATATGTATGTATGTATATATTGACTAGCACAAGAATACATACACATTAATATCTATATAATAATAATATAAACATACACATTATCTCTATTTTGAGAGAGAGAGAGAGAGAGAGAGAGAGTCGAGTGTGTGTGTGTACGGTACCTCTCTTTCATTATATATATTTTGAGAGATAGAGAGAGTGTGTGTGTGTATGTGTACGGTCACTTTTCTCTCTCTCTTTAATGTTTGAAAAATTAAATAATAACATTAAACACACATACAACCACGAGAGAGAGAGAGAGGGGAGGGGTATGTGTTGTAGTAAGAAAATTGGAGGTAAATGAGTCCTTCAAATGTTGCCACGAAACACACACACACACACACAGACTCTATTTCCCAACATTGTCTGTGCGAGTGTGTATTTCTCTGTCTGTTAGTGTGTGTGTGTTTCTCTGTCTGTGTGTGTATTTCTTGGACATTACTAACACACACACACACACACAGTTCGGAGGAATCAGAAGCCTCCAATTTTCATACACGATCACAGGGTCTTTTACACCACCTTATGGAATGAGTGTGTGTGTGTGTGTGTGTACATACAAAGCAAACATGATCATTAACTACAAACACACAACAACACCGATTTAGTCCTGGCTCCCATTTAGGGGCCCGAGCATCTCCGAAACTACCATATTATTTCAGGTTCATTTTCGAAGCAGTAATTTGATTGATTGATTGATATTAGGTGCTGCAACATACATCGGTCATATAGCGCCAGAAAAAGGTGATAGAGAGGTGAGACAGCAAGCAGGAACAACAGTCAAGTCATATAGCACCAGAAAAAGGTAATAAGAGAGGTAAGACAGCAAATAGGAAGGAAACAGGAAGAAAAGAGGGACAATCGAAGAACCGAAAGCCAGTGTCTGGGGCCAAAGGGGCGCCTAAACCTTTATAGTATTCCTTCAAAGCAGTAAATGTGTGTTCTGTTATTCTATTTGTACGAGCTGTTGTTTGTTATGATTCTGAAGCTTAAGAATAAAATGTTAAGTTAATTAAAGAGTGAAATTTGCGTTTGTGAACACGTGGCCTGGTTCCCATTTGGGGGTCTGAGCCTGGGTAGTGCTCGGCCAGACAGTCTGTGCAACTACAACAACACCAATATCAAGTTAGTATACATGGGTGTAGGTTCAAGTAGTGGGTGTGTGTATATATGTGTTTGTAGTAGTGTGTATGTGTATATATGTGTTTGTAGTAGTGTATATGTGTATATATGTGTTTATAGTAGTGTGTGTATGGTTTTTTATATAACAGATGTTATTGGTGATACATATATGTGTTTGTAGTAGTGTATATGTGTGTGTATTGTTTATATAACAGGAGATGTTATTGGTGACGCATATATGTGTTCACTTGGAGATATTGGAGGAACCAGAGTAGTTAGAGTGCCTCCATTTCTCTCCAGTGATACGTGTGCATGTCTGTGTGTATTTGAGGGTGGTGTGTGTGGGTGTGTAGTGGGTGTGTGTGTGTGTGTAGTAGTAGTGTTGGGTGTTAGTGTATGGTTACCCCCAGCCAATGCTGTGAGTGTGTAACGAGGTGTATGTAGTCTTCCCCCTATACCCCCAACACTTCCCCCAGACCCTACCCTTACACCCTGACCCACAGACCCTACCCTCCCCCCCTGACCCCCAACACTACCTACCCTCACCATCTCATAGTGAGGTGATGGTGGTGTGTGTGTAGTAGGTGGTGTTTGATGATGTGTACGAGGAGACCCTCCCCCCAGAATACGTGCTGCACGGGGGGCGGTGACCCCTACACCTGCTCCATCACCCCCCTCATCTCCCCCCAATACATACCCCACATTTTCAAACCCAGGCTTATGTGGGTGTGGGTGTTTGTGTGTACGTGTAGGTGTAAGTGTAGCATATCCAACACTGGAACCACCGCTAACGTTAGCATAATCATAGCAGTCATCACTATTATTTAGCACATTATTCTTTTGTTCGCTAACGTTGGCAGTGTAGCCAGAACTGCTGTTATTAGCAGTATAGCCAGGATCGCTGTAGTTGGCATAATCGTAGCAGTTTCCGCTACTTATAAGCAAATCTTGGTTGGATTTACCAGCATTATTTCCGCTAAACTTGGCATCACTTGAACCAGAACCGCTAAACTTAGCACCTTTTCCACCCAATGCATCGCTATAGTTAGCAACAGTTGTACCAGGAGTCCCGCTATAATTAGCAACACTTGAGCCGGGAGTTCCGCTAAAGTTAGCCACATTTGAACCCGGAGTTCCGCTATAGTTAGCAGCTGGATCATAGGTATAGTTTCCACTAGCATTGGCAACACTGGTGCCGGTATTTTTCTGTTCAACAGGTTGACAATGACTAATGGTATAATGATTACCTTCTAATGCTTTAATACCTGCCCATAATGCTTTAGTTGTATGTATGTATGTATGTATATCATGTATACCTGGTGTACCACCACCTGGAGCTACTGAAGCAACAACTGGTGTCTTGTGTGTGTGTGTATATGTATGTATATTACCAACACCACTACCACCTACACCACCTTTGGGTGTGTGTGCGTATGTATGTACACCTCCTGGAGGCATGGAGAGACAATTGGAGGTATTGGAGGGATTGGAGGGATATAATACAGCTTCACATCTCTCCAATCCAAGAGCCTTCTCTTTCTTAGCTAAGGCTGTGTCACTCAGAGGCTTCAGTTTACCCCTGAAACGAAGAAAATGAAAATTATATAAAGACACATACTCTATAATATATATATATATTATAGAACATCCATAAATATTACAATCATGATAAAACATTATATTTTGTATCTCTGGTGTAAGTTAATGATATATGTTGGCTATATATATATATTTCTAACACATACACACACCAAACTAATAGTTTGGAATAGTTTGAAGGAATTGGTTGCTCCAGATTTACCAATATGAATTATTATTGACCACTATTATTATTATTATTATTATCATCACTATCACTACTAACAGTACTACTATTATTATTATCACTATACTACTACTACTACTATTATTATCATTATTATTACTATCACTATTATTATTAACGTACTACTACTACTACTATTATAATGATTATCATTATTATTATTATTATTATTATTATTATTACTACTACTAATATTATTATCATTATCACTACTACTATTATGACTATTACTTACTCTTTATATTTAAATAGTGCAATAGCAACTATTATGGAGACGAGAGTAGTCAGAATAGACGAACATATGATTACCAGGAACCAAGTGTCATCTATTACAGCACCTTAAAAACAAAAGATTATTATTAGTAGTAGTAGTATTAGAGAGAGAGAGAGAGAGAGAGAGAGAGAGAGAGAGAGAGAGAGAGAGAGAGAGAGAGAGAGAGAGAGAGAGAGAGAGAGAGATTGGTAAGTGTGAGTTTATTATCATTATTATCATGAGAGATAGAGAGATTAGGAATATATATACATACAAACACACACACACATACATACAAGGGTCGGTAGGAGAGAGAGAGAGAGAGAGAGAGAGAGAGAGAGAGAGAGAGAGGTAGGACGGTACGTGTGTGTGTGTGTGTGTGTGTGTGTGCCCCAAGGCGACACGCTTGGTACGTACACACACACACACACACACACACACACATACATACATACACACACACACACACCTTCCGACCCTTCCCTACCTCTCTCTCTCTCTCTATCTCACTTGTAGTAATAGAGTAATCAGTATGTGTGTGTGTGTGTGTGTGTGTACAGAGAGATTGAGAGATTGTGTAGAGAATGTGTGTATGTATAGAGAGAGAGAGAATGTGTGTATAGAGAGAGAGAATGTGTGTATATATATAGAGAGAGAATGTGTGTATATATATTGAGAGAGAATGTGTGTGTGTGTAGAGAGAGAAAAAGAATGAGAGAATGTGTGTGTACTGAGAGAATGTGTGTGTGTGTGTAGAGAGAATGTTTGTGAGTGTACAGAGTGTGTGTGTAGAGTGTAAGTGTATGTGTATACGTGTAGAGAGAATGTGTATATATATTGAGAGAGAATGTGTATATGTGTGTGTAGAGAGTGTGTATATAGAGTGAGAGAATGTGTGTATGTGTGTGTATAGAGAGAGAGAGAAAGAGAATGTGTGTCTGTGAGTGAGAAAGAAAGTTTGTGTGGAGAGAATGTAGAATGAGAAAGAGAATGTGTGTGTGTAGAGAGAGAGAATGTGTGTGTGTGAGAGAAATAATGTTTGTATGTGTGTGTAGAAAGAGAGGGAGAATGTGTGTGTAGAGAGATAGAGAGAGAATGAGAATGTGTGTGTGAGTGAGAGAATGTATATGTGTGTACGTCCATAACATACATACATATATATATATATATATATATATATATATATATATATATATATATATATATATATATACTTCCATACATACATACAAACACATATATACATACACACACACAGAAAAAAATATTATAGTGAACAATTGACATACATACAAGTACGTACATACCAATAATTACGTACACACTGATAATAATTACGTACACTGATAATAATTACGTACACTGATAATAATTACGTACACACTGATAATAATTACGTACACTCAGATAATAATTACGTACACTGATAATAATTACGTACACTGATAATAATTACGTACACTGATAATAATTACGTACACGATAATAATTACGTACACTGATAATAATTACGTACACAGATAATAATTACGTACACTGATAATAATTACGTACACTGATAACAATTACGTACACTGATAACAATTACGTACACTGATAACAATTACGTACACTGATAATAATTACGTACACAGATAATAATTACGTACACTGATAATAATTACGTACAGATAATAATTACGTACACAGATCACAACTGCACGTACACTCGCTTACATACACACGAAAATTAAGTACAATACCGGTACATTCACTTACGTACACACAAACACGATCACGTACATAATCGTGCACGTAATATATTGACAATTGTACGTATGTTTTTCAATTGTATGCACGTAAGTTATTCACGATATCACGTACGATAACTATTAGATAATTACGTACATGATATAAAGCACGTAACACCAGTTTACGTGCATAATTTTCTTTCCGTGCACGTAAATACTCAGAAATTTACGTAAACACACATACACATGTACACTCTCTCTACATACAGACACACATAATACATACATACACATACACATGTACACACACACATGTACACACTCTACATATTATACACTTGTACACACACACACACACATAATACATACACACACACACACACATAATACATACACACACACACACCTTTTTGTGCCAACTCCACAAAGCCTACAGTGTCTCCTCTTGCCCACTCACACCCTCCATTACACACACCCCCGTCGGAGTGTGTAGTAAAGCCCTCCAAAAACTCCTGAAGGAATGGAGGGAATGGAGGAGGTGGAGGAAAGTGGAGGAAACTATTGGGTGGAGGAGCGTCGCAGTCAAACATCCTCCCTCCACAAGTGCCATTGGTTGACTGAAGGCTCGGTGGCCAGACGAGTACTGTTGATGTTGTCATGGCACCTTCCTTGCTCGCTGATTGGCTGGTTCGGTCGGTACAAGTTATTTAATTTATATTCTACTTTCCGATGTTTGTGTATTATTCCCGATCACTTCGTCTATTATCAAACAGTCACTGGTAATATTATCTATCGTCCAATCTATTGTATATTGTTATATAAACCTGTAATTAGATAGAAATTTATTATTAGTGTTTAAATCAAGCACTAAATATTACACCAGAACAATGATTGAGACATCCCGCCTTGCTCTGTGATTGGCTGGCTGTAAGTCACAATAATTTCTCACTTATATGTATTTCCGTTGCTTATTTATTATTTCCGATCTATTCGTTTATCACATTTCTATTTATATTACAGTTATCTATTGTTTAGTCTATTGCAGATAATTAAAAAGTCCTATAAACAGACAGAAATTAATTATTTTTCTTTAAAATCAAGCAAGAATTATTTACCAAAACAAAACATACAAGACATGCCGCCATGCTATGATTGGATGGCTCTATCAAAAACATTTCACTTATATTTCATTTTCCGACGCTTATTTCCTATTTCCGACCTTTCTATTTAATAAGCATCTATTTCTATTAAAATTATCCTTCGTTCATTGTATTGTAAATAGATAAATACGCCTGAAAATAGATATAAACTAATTGTTTTCACGCAAATTCCAGCACTGAATATTGATTGGCGTAGTTGGATGGGCGGCCACCAGATGGTAGTCGCACCTCCGACTTCTTTATAATATATGGAGGGCACGGTCGAAGGTTACTGCTCATCCGGAAGGGAGGGTAGGGAGTTATATGTCCTTTTTTCTATTTTCTCTCTTCGACCTACAGTCATATCTGAAATAAAAAAATAATATTAGTAATTTAATAATAAAGTTTTCTCGGGCTTGTGTTATTCTCTCTCTTTCTCTCTCATTCCCAAATTCTCTCACATCCACAAATTCTCTCACACACACGTACACACACATCCACAAATTCTCTCTCACACACACGTACACACACATACACAAATTCTCTCTCACACACACGTACACACACATCCACAAATTCTCTCTCACACACACACATCCACACACACACACACACTCTCTCTCTCGTGTGACAAACACACACGCTACATTGAACTTCCCAATATTAATCTCCAGTTTTACACACAAACACAATCTCTCTCTCTCTCTCTCTCTCTCTCTCTCTCTCTCTCATACTTTTATTCTCTCTTTCTCTGTTACACACACACTCTCTCTCTCTCCCTCTCTCTCTCCCATGCAACAATTTTATCTCTCTCATATACTTCTATTTTTTCTCACACACACTCTCTCAAATACTTTTATTTTTTCTCTCTCTCTCACACACACTCTCAAAATACTTTTATTTTTTCTCTCACACGCATTCTTATTCTCTCTATTTCTTACACACACAAACACACACACACTTATTCTGTCTCTCTCTCACACAGACACACATTATTCTCTCTCTCTCTCTCTCTTTCTCTCTCTCACACACACACAGAGACAGATAGGTTACTGACAATAGGATCTCCTTTCTCTCACTCTCTCTCTCTTTCTTTCTTTCTTTGGTGGTGGTGGTGGGGGGTGAGGTGTGAGAGAAGGGGGGGGGGAGGGGTGACACACACACACACACACACCGACACACACACACACACACACACACGGGGCTTAGCTTAACAAGGCGTGAAAGAGAGGAGATGTCTACCTGTGTGTGTGTGTGTGTGTGTCACCCCCCCCCCCTCTCTCTCACACCTTCCCCCCCACCATTAAAGAGGGAGTGAGAGAAAGAGAGAGAAAGAAGATCCTATTGTCAGTAACCTATCTGTGTGTGTGTGTGAGAGAGAGAATAACTGTGTGTGTGAGAGAGAGAATAACTGTGTGTGTGTGTGAGAGAGAGAGAGAGAGAGAGAGAGAGAGAGAGAGAGAGAGAGAGAGAGAGAGAATAAGTGTGTGTGAGAGAGAAAAAAAAATAAGAGGATATGTGAGAGAGAGAGAGAGAGTGAGAGAGAGAATATATGTGTGAGTGTGTGAGTGAGTTACAAGGACAAGTAGCACCTCAAAATGTCTTACGACCCATACCAAGGAGGTACCGTAGGTGTAGTAGTAGTTGCTAACTAATAGTGAGAGAAAAGTATAGTAAAGAGAAGGCTCTCCCACCAGCATTGCGGGTATGGAAATGGAAATGTACCTAACCCGGAGGAAAAAAGGCCGGACTAGGAAATTTTGTATAGGAAAGGAGGGAACAATCACTTTAACTCTACCAGGCTTGGCAGAACTTTGTCTAACTGTTTCTTGAACTGTTCTATTGAGGAACTATCAACTACCTCTGCTGGTAGCTGATTCCAGACATTGCAGATTTTATATGTGAAGAAATTACCTAACGTATTATGGCAGAAGCGTTTCAAGTCTAGTTTCCATCCATGGTTTCTAGTTGTATTAGTGTTTAAGCTAAACAAACACTGATAATCAATGTTTTCATATCCACGAAGGATTTTGAATACTTCAATTAGTTGACCTCTCAAGCGTCTCGTCTCTAATGAGAAGAGACCTACAAACACATACTATCTCTCTATCTCTCTCTCTCTCATACACACACAAACACAAAACTATACTCTCTATCTTTCTCTCTATCTCTTTCTCACACACACAAACACAAACACATTCTCTCTCATTCACACACAAACACAACATTATACTCTCTCTCTCTCTCTTTCTCTCTCTCTCTCACACACACACACAAAGGTGGTATGGTCGTGGGGGGGGAGGGGGAGGGGTTGTAAAGCCATCTCTACCTTCCCCCCCCCCTAAATATTACCTTAGGGAAAATATATTGGAGGTAGCCGGAAGTGTGAAAGAGAGAGAGAGAGAGAGAGAGTGTGTGTTTGTGTGTGTGTGAGAGAGAGATAGAGAGTGAGTATTGTGTGTGTGTGTGTGTGTGCGTGTGTGTGAGAGAGAGTGTGAGAGTATATATGTGTGTGTGAGAGAGAGTGTATGTTTGTGTGTGTGAGAGAGAGTATATGTGTGTGTGCGTGTGTGAGAGAGAGTATTTGTGTGTGTGAGAGAGATAGAGAGAGTATATGTGTGTACGTGTGTGTGAGAGAGAGAGAGAGTATATGTGTGTGTGCGTGTGTGTGAGAGAAAGTGTATGTTTGTGTATGTGAGAGAGAGAAAGAGAGAAACACACAGAGAAAGAGAGAGAAAAGAAGAGAGAGAAACACACAGAGAGAGAGAGAGAGAGAGAGAGAGAGAGAGAGAGAGAGAGAGAGAGAGAGAGAGAGAGAGAGAGAGAGAGAGAGAGAGAGAGAGAGAGAGAGAGAGTTTTTAGGGGGTTACGTTGTCATGGTTACGGTGAGAAAATCGATAGAGAGAGAGAGAGAGAGAGAGAGAGAGAGAGAGAGAGAGAGAGAGAGTGAGTGTGTGTGTGTGTGTGAAAGAGAGAGAGAGTACTTGTGTGTGAGAGAGTGTGTGTGAAAGAGAGAGAAAGTACTTGTGTGTGTGTGAGAGAGAGAGTACTTGTGTGTGAGAAAGTGTGTGTGTGTAAGAGAGAGTGAGAGTATTTGTGTGTGTGAGAGAGAGAAAGAGAGAGAATGTAAATTTTATTACACCGGAAGAATCTCTCTCTCTCTCTCTCTCTCTCTCTCTCTATTTTTCTCTCTCTCTAATCCGTGTTTCCTTCAAGCATTCTTCTCTCTCTCTCTCAATTCGTTCCTACCTCTCTCTCTTTCTCTCTCTCACTTCCTTCCTACCTCTCTCTCTCTTTCTATCTCTCACTTCCTTACTTCCTCTCTCTCTCTCATTTTCTCTCTCTCTCTCACACACACAAGTACTCTCTCTTTCTCTCTATCTACTGTATGTGTGTGTGTATGTATGTATGTATGTGTGTATGTATGTATGTATCTGTATGTATGTATGTATAAATGTGTGTATGTATGTATGTATGTATGTATGTATGAATATGTATGTATAATTATTTCCGTGTGTATGTATGTATGTATATCTCAGTATGTGTGTATGTATGTATATTTTTGTGTATGTATGTCTCACACACACACACACACACACACAATAATTAATACTGGGATAAGCTCCTGACTTTAATTAGAGAGAGAGAGAGAGAGAGAGAGAGAGAAAGAGAGAGAAAGAAAGAGAGAGAGAAAGCGAGTGAAAGAGAGAGAAAGAAAG
>JAWZYT010002029.1:205000-209752 GCA_034508575.1 Petrolisthes manimaculis | reverse complement strand
AGAGACGGTGTACAGTGTGCGTTTGAAGAGTACAGAAGGTAGGTGTACACGTGTGCGTTTGTGTTTGTGCGTGTGCGTAGAGGAAGGTTTGGGCTACGTGTACACACAAACGGATTGAGTGTGTGTGAATTAGAGTGAGAGATAGAGAGAGTTAAAGTGTGTGTTATTGTTTTAGGTAGTGTGTAGCTGCTTGTATTAAATTAAAAGATGTATGTGTGTTTGTTTTTATCAATTTCATGTGTGTTTATGTGTGTGTATGTGTGTTGTTTAGTGTGTATGTGTGTGTGTATGTGTATTTAGGTTGTGTGTGTGTATGTGTATTTAGGTTGTGTGTGTGTATGTGTATTTAGGTTGTGTGTGTGTATGTGTATTTAGGTTGTGTGTGTGTATGTGTATTTAGGTTGTGTGTGTGTATGTGTATTTAGGTTGTGTGTGTGTATGTGTATTTAGGTTGTGTGTGTGTATGTGTATTTAGGTTGTGTGTGTGTATGTGTATTTAGGTTGTGTGTGTGTATGTGTATTTAGGTTGTGTGTGTGTATGTGTATTTAGGTTGTGTGTGTGTATGTGTATTTAGGTTGTGTGTGTGTATGTATGTATTTAGGTTGTGTGTGTGTATGTGCGTTTATAGGATATTTATGTGTTGTATAGTATGTGTGTGTGTGTACGTATGTGTTTTTATTATGTGTGTGTGTTTTTCGTATGTGTGTATGTGTGTGTTTTTTTATTATGTGTGTGTGTGTGTGTTTTTTTTTTAGTATGTGTGTGTGAGTTTTTAGTATGTATGTTTTTTTAGTATGTGTGTGTGTATGTGTTTTTTCAGTATGTGTGTGTGTATGTGTGATTTTTCAGTATGTTTGTGTGTATGTGTGTGTTTTTATTATGTGTGTTTTTAGTATGTGTGTGTGTATGTGTTTTTTTTTAGTATGTGTGTTTTTTTAGTATGTGTGTGTTTTTAGTATGTGTGTGTGTGTTTTTTTTTTTCAATGTTATGTACGTTTATATGTGTTTTTCTGACTGTATGTGTGTATTTTAATATTCCGTGTATGTATGTGTGTATTTAATGCCTGTGTGTGTGTGTTTATGTTTGTGTGTATGTATGTATGTATGTTGTTGTATGTGTCTATGTATGTAGGTGTTGTGTGTGTTTGTATGTGTGTATATTTAATGCCTGTATGTGTGTGTGTGTTTATAGGATATTTATGTATGTGTATGTATGTATTAGAGCCTGTGTGTGTGTATGTATGTACAGATAATGTGTGTATGTATGTGTGTATATATATATATATATATATATATATATATATATATATATATATATATATATATATATATATATATATATATATATATATGTATGTATGTACATATAGGTTGGTAAAGGGTTGTGTCACATAAAGTGTATGCCTGTATGTGTGTATATATGTATGTATGTGTGTGTGTATATATATATATATGTATGTATATATGTATGTATAGGTTGGTGAAGGGTTGTGTCACATAAAGTGAATTTAGCATAAAGTAAATTGTACATTTCCATAATAAATAATAATAATAATAATAATAATAATAAATAATTTAAGTTTAACTTGAAAATGGAGCCTAATGGTTCATGTTATTTTAAGAGTTCATGGAAATTGTATTTATTTAATTTTTATCATGATACACACTATTTCAAATTCACATAATTTAAACTCACATAAAAAGAGAAGAGAATGTATATAGATGTGTATGTGTGTATGTATGTATATATATATTGTCATGTTTGTATAACAAGGCTGATCAATACATCATTATAATTACTTAGTATTTACTTAATAGTTATAAATGTCATCACAAAGATTAATGATATTAGTTTTCTGTACAGTTCAGCAGTTAAGAGAGAGAGAGAGAGAAAGAGAGAGAGAGATTATATAAGCATGTATGTGTGTGAGAGAGAGAGAGATTATATAAGCATGTATGTGTGTGAGAGAGAGAGAGAGATAGAGAGATGATTTGTATATACTGTAGTCGATAGCCATTCGATAACTACCATCCTGTTTCTTAATCATGACCACAGGTGAACAATAGGGAGAATCTGACGGTTGAATTATTCCTTGTTCATGAAGCTTGTCTACTTCTTGATATAATGCTGTGTGTGTGTGTGTGTGTGTGTGTGTGTGTGTGTGTGTGTGTGTGTGTGTGTGTTTGTTTTGAACCGTTCAGTAGTCGTCAGCATTATATCATGAGTTACTAACGAAGTACATCCTGGAGTCTCTGACAACACATCTGGGAACGATGACAGAAGACAACAGACATCAGACTTTTCACATTCTGTAAGGCTTTGAGAAATCTCTGGAAGTTTTGATTCACCTTCGTTTTCATCACTGCCAAAGATGGTAATGGAGCAATCTTGATCCTCCTCCTCACCTTCAACAATACACACCTGAACAATCCTAAGTGGTTCATTTACACCTTCGTCCAAGTAGGTTTCTTCATCTATAACTTGCGCTTGGGAGACTGACGCCCGACGATTGTATCTCTTCAGCAGGTTCACATGATACAACTTCTGGACTCCATTTTGATCTATCAGGTAGTTGACTCGGTTTCTTCTCTCCAAGACAGGAAAAGGCCCACTCCAAGACATCAACAGCTTGTTGGCGGTGTCGGGCAGCAATATTAGGACCTCGTCTCCAGGCTTGAATTGTCGATCTTGAGACTTCAGGTCGAAATAGGAGCGATAACGCTGTTCACTGACCTTGGCCTTTTCAGCAGCTATCTTCGAACATTCGGCTAGCTTGTCCTTAAGTTCTATAACATACTGAAAGGATGTTCTGTCATCTTCACTCCTACTTTTGTCTTCCCACAAGTCTCGAAGAACGGCCAAGGGTCCTCGCACAGCACGACCATACAAAAGTTCAAAAGCAGAAAACCCTGTTCTATCACTGGGTATCTCTCTTAAAGCAAACATTGTAGGAATGAGATATCGATGCCACTCGCTCGGTTTCTCAGTACACAGTTTTCTAAGTGAAGCTTTAAGGGTTGAATGGAATCGTTCGATCCGTCCATTACAGGTCGGATGGTATGGGGTCGTGAAGGAAGGTTTCACACCCAGTAGTTGGTGTAATTCTTTCATGAGGGCAGACTTGAACTGAGCCCCACAATCTGATAGTACTTCCCTGGGAATACCTACTCTAGAGAAGATTTCAAGTAGAGCTTCTGCCACAGCTACAGCATCAATCTTCTTGAGAGGGATGGCTTCGGGAAACCCAATGGCGAAGTCGATTAAGGTGAGGATGTATTGGTGTCCTTCGGCTGTCGGTGGGGATAAGGGACCTACAAGGTCGATGGCAACTCTTGAGAAGGGTTCAGTTTCAATAGGAATCTGTTTAAGAGGAACAGGTTTCACTCTGCCTCTTGGGGACATACGTTGGCACTTATCACAGGATTGGCAATAACTTCTTATATCCCTCATCATCAAAGGCCAAAAGAACTGGTTTATTACCCTCGCTAAAGTTTTGCGATGGGAGAAATGTCCAGCCATAGGACTGTCATGGGCAATAGAGAGTACAATAGGTCTACAGTCTGATGGTAATACTAGTGAACGTTTACCAACCTTCTCAGGGAATTTAGATTCCATACAGGAACGGTACAACAAGCCTTTACTCTCAACGAACTTGTATACATTTCCATCACGTGTAGTTTGTTCTTCTCCACTCTGTACTTTATCTCTTACTGCTGACAAAGTAGGACATGTATTCTGAAGCTTAGCAAAGTCAGAGGTGTTGATGTTTAATGGCTGTACCTTAGGAAGGATTAGAGGATGAACCACCCTAGACCGAGTCGATCTAGTTTGCACGGCATGGACTTTTTCAGAAGTCTGAACTGGGAACAAAATATCAGGGTCCCGAGCACCAGGAACATTGCCTATTAGAACACTGCACATTTTTATAGGGGCACACAAGACATTGGCCCACCCTTCGTAATAAGGACAATTAATATAACAGCGTACCTGAGGGAAGATATCCACACGTCCCAGGTAGTCAGCAACCTTAGTTTTCTTGCAAAGTGATGAATCCAAGTCAGGCAACACATTCTCTGAGACGATAATACATGTACAACCAGTGTCTCTCAGGATGGTAGAAACCCGTACACCATTCACGGTTCCTGAAGCAACAAATTCTTGAGGAAAAGGGTCATCAAAACAGAATCCTACTTTAAAACCTTGCTCTGTTCCAGACTTGAATGTTAATGGATTCTTGGGACAATTTGTTTGCCTGTGACCTATCTCACCACATCCAAAACATTTACCTCTAAACTTAACAGGGTCATCTCTAGCAGAATATTGTATGGGTGACATCTGTGGTTCTGGTTTCCTTTTCCCCCGATCATGGGCAATATTAGGTTTCGGATAGGAGTTGTGTGCCGAAGACCAGTTATCTGCTAACGTAACTGTTTCCTCTAAGGTTTTAACATTATGTTCTTTTATGTAAGTACGAAGGTCTGTTGTTAATGAAGAAATAAACTGATCCAAAATCGTAAAAGATCTAATTTGGTTGTAAGTCTTTTCCAACTCCCAGCTATCAATCCACTGATCAAACATCCTTCCCAAATTAATAGCGAACTGTTGGAATGTCTCACCAGTGCGAATCTTGGCGGACTTAAAGTCAAGTTTATAACTGGCAGGTGTTTTACAAAATCCACGTAAGAGAGCACTTTTAAGATTCTTATAATTAGCTGTTATTTCTGGATCTAAAGAAGTATAAATATCCACA
>JAWZYT010002029.1:185000-187500 GCA_034508575.1 Petrolisthes manimaculis | reverse complement strand
ATTGTTATCCTTATTGCTGTTATTATTATTATTATTGTTATTATCCTTATTATTATTATTATTATTATTATTTATTACATTACACAAGAACTGGATTAATTATATATGTTGTATATGTATGCAAATATGTATGTGTGTGTATATATGTATGTGTGTGTATAGATGTATGTATTGTTACGTGTCCCGAACTTTACACCATCAAAATAATGTATTGACATCAAGGATCATAATAGACATGGTATAAAAATAATAAAGTATAATTAATAGGACAAACTCTAAATTCATATGATAATAATAATAATAATAATAATAATAATAATAATAATAATAATTGAATCAATGTCGGTAAATAAAAATGGATGAGAGAGAGAGAGAGAGAGAGAGAGAGAGAGAGAGAGAGATAATAAATTTACAGTATCATTGCCTGATGTGGCGATGTCTATTATACAACACACACACACACACACACACTACTTAAAACAATAACACACACACACACACACACACTACTTAAAACAATAACACACACACACACACACACACACACACACACACACACACACATAATATTATTATTATTATTATCTATGTAAACACTACTCGACCGGCTCACCACGTATGTCTCTTGATATACTGTGGAAAATAGTGATGAAATAGGATCTACATATACAATAATAACAATAATAATATAACTACAATACCTTAATACTCTAATCAAACCCCACAACACTACCAAGCTTCCTCCCCTAACAATCTATATCTATTTCTATCTATATCTTTCTATCTATCTCTATCTGTCTCTATTTCTATCTATATCTATATATCTATATCTATTTCTATCTATATCTTTCTATCTATCTCTATCTGTCTCTATTTCTATCTATATCTATATATCTATATCTATTTCTATCTATATCTTTCTATCTATCTCTATCTGTCTCTATTTCTATCTATATCTATATATCTATATCTATTTCTATCTATATCTTTCTATCTATCTCTATCTGTCTCTATTTCTATCTATATCTATATATCTATATCTATTTCTATCTATCTCTATCTGTCTCTATTTCTATCTATATCTCTTTCTATCTATATCTTTATATCTATATCTCTTTCTATCTATATCTTTCTATCTATCTCTATCTGTCTCTATTTCTATCTATATCTATATATCTATATCTATTTCTATCTATCTGTTATCTGTCTATCTATCTATCTTTGTGGTTTGTAAACACACAAACAAAACAAATGTTGCCTGTTTAAATAACTTGTGGGGGAAGTTTGTAATGAATTTGGTGAGTAAACTATATAGTGATTATTATTATTATTATTATTATTATTATTATTATTATTACCTAACTGTTTGATAGATTTTGTGAATGTGGATACTTAATTTTTGGAAAATAATGAATTAACCCTTATTTATAATACTGTGTTGGAAAAAATGCTTTATTTTTCAAAATTCTTGCAACAAATTTAATATATAATACTTCAAGCAGAAAATAGTAATACACTCTCCTCTCTTTTTATGTGAATTTAAGTGAATTTCACATAAAGTAAATTGTATATTTCCATAAGAAATAATGGTATATATATATGGTATATGGTATATATTATATATTATGTTTGGCGGAAATTTAACTTGGAAATGGAGTCTTCTTGTTCCTGTTATTTTAAGAAGGTGTAAATTAGGCCTACGTGTATTTCAATTTCGCATAATTTAAACTCGCATAAAAAGAGAGTGTGTTATTATAAAGTTGAATAATTTGCTTGTTTGTTTATTACAGTTGTAGACCAACCTTCCAGACCAACCAACCTTCCAGACCAACCAACCTTCCAGACCAACCAACCTTCCAGACCAACCTTCCAGACCAACCAACCTTCCAGACCAACCAACCTTCCAGAGAACAGGTAAGGACACTCTTAATTAAAGGTGGGTGGAAGTAGGGGACAGGCATGGGGGGGAGGTTTGGGGGGTGCAGGAATAGGGGACAGACATGGTGGGAAGGTTTGTGGGGTGTAGGAATAGGGGACAGGTTTGGGGGGGTGTAGGAATAAGGGGACAGACTTGTGGGGGTGGGAGTAGGGGACAGGCTTGGGGGGTGGGAGTAGGGGGACAGACTTGTGGGGGTGGGAGTAGGGGACAGGCTTGGGGGTGTAGGAATAGGGGACAGGTTTGGGGGGTGCAGGAGTAGGGGACAGATTTGGGGGGTGTGTAGGAATAGGGGACAGGTTTGTGGGGGGTGGGAGTAGGGGACAGGTTTGGGGGGTGTAGGAATAGGGGACAGACTTGTGGGGGTGTAGGAATAGGGTGACTGCCTTAGGGGGAGTTTGGGGTGGGTTTGGGGGGTGCAGGAGTAGGGGACAGGCTTGTGGGGGGTGCAGGAATAGGGTGACTGCCTTAGGGGTCATTTGGGGAGGGTTTGATACAAGCCAGTATAATATATTTTTATAACTGTCTCCAGCTTTACAATCTCAGTGGTATTGGTTTGTAAGC
>JAWZYT010002029.1:175000-180000 GCA_034508575.1 Petrolisthes manimaculis | reverse complement strand
CAATATTTTTACTTAACTCAGAAGACAACTTTACTTAGCTTATCACTGACAATATTTTTACTTAACTCAGAAGACAACTTTACTTAGCTTATCACTGACAATATTTTTACTTAACTCAGAAGACAACTTTACTTAGCTTAGCACTGACAATATTTTTACTTAACTCAGAAGACAACTTTACTTAGCTTATCACTGACAATATTTTTACTTAACTCAGAAGACAACTTTACTTAGCTTATCACTGACAATATTTTTACTTAACTCAGAAGACAACTTTACTTAGCTTATCACTGACAATATTTTTACTTAACTCAGAAGACAACTTTACTTAGCTTATCACTGACAATATTTTTACTTAACTCAGAAGACAACTTTACTTAGCTTATCACTGACAATATTTTTACTTAACTCAGAAGACAACTTTACTTAGCTTATCACTGACAATATTTTTACTTAACTCAGAAGACAACTTGACTTAGCTTATCACTGACAATATTTTTACTTAACTCAGAAGACAACTTTACTTAGCTTATCACTGACAATATTTTTACTTAACTCAGAAGACAACTTGACTTAGCTTATCACTGACAATATTTTTACTTTGAGTTCTTGCTGTTTGATATGATATACTGTGTGTTTGTCTCGTTTGTGTCACTGTGTAGGCCTATGAACAAGCAGTTAGTTATGTATGGACATGAACAGTCAGTACTGTAATGTAGTTTAATATTAGATCTTGACTTTTGTGAAATATATACGTATTGTACAGTATTATTTTATTATCAAGGTGACAGTACAGTATTATATCAGAAGTATTGACTACCTTAGGATGGTGGGGGTAAATCCACCTTCATTGTAAAGATGTATAGGCCTACACTATGTATTTGTATTCAGTTATATTTATGTTAAAACACAGAAGCTAAGCATATACCAGTATTGAATTAACACAATGAAATTATACTGACATAGGAAAATATAAATGCTCATGATAATGTCACAATTACTGTATATTTGTTTTGTATATTGTGTATATAATATGAAAGACTGGGATTCTGTATATCAAAGGTTGTATACAAAGATTTACAGTTGCCTATTCTCCAACATGCTCACCTATTATTATTATTATTATTATTATTGCAGATTACCTTACCTGTGCAATATAAACCCTAAAAGTTTCAATAAGTGGATTCAAATATAATCACAGCATATATTTACTTCTATTATTATATGTGTGTATTTTTTAAGTGGGTAAAAAGATTTAATTTTTCTGATAGTGTCAGACAATATTTACTGTACATGTTTTCCAAAGCTTATGAATAGAATATGATTACTGTACATGTACTTAAGTTATGAAGATTATTTCTCCTGGGAACGGTTACCTTTTTGTCAGGCTAAAAAATGCACACTAAATAGGCCTACAGTATTCTGGATAGAACTTGCTATTTAGTTGTCTCCTTGGGTTAGTGTAGTATTTATGTGTCCCCTAAATAAACTTCCTGTCTTATACACTGAGGGTTAAAAGTTGGTTTAAATGCAGCCAAAGATCAGTGAGATATTGGTTTGTTTTGGTATGGTTTGAACCTGAGAATATTACACTGATCTTTGGTTTGAACCTGAGAATATTACACTGATCTTTGGTTTGAACCTGAGAATATTACACTGATCTTTGGTTTGAACCTGAGAATATTACACTGATCTTTGGTTTGAACCTGAGAATATTACACTGATCTTTGGTTTGAACCTGAGAATATTACACTGATCTTTGGTTTGAACCTGAGAATATTACACTGATCTTTGGTTTGAACCTGAGAATATTACACTGATCTTTGGTTTGAACCTGAGAATATTACACTGATCTTTGGTTTGAACCTGAGAATATTACACTGATCTTTGGTTTGAACCTGAGAATATTACACTGATCTTTGGTTTGAACCTGAGAATATTACACTGATCTTTGGTTTGAACCTGAGAATATTACACTGATCTTTGGTTTGAACCTGAGAATATTACACTGATCTTTGGTTTGAACCTGAGAATATTACACTGATCTTTGGTTTGAACCTGAGAATATTACACTGATCTTTGGTTTGAACCTGAGAATATTACACTGATCTTTGGTTTGAACCTGAGAATATTACACTGATCTTTGGTTTGAACCTGAGAATATTACACTGATCTTTGGTTTGAACCTGAGAATATTACACTGATCTTTGGTTTGAACCTGAGAATATTACACTGATCTTTGGTTTGAACCTGAGAATATTACACTGATCTTTGGTTTGAACCTGAGAATATTACACTGATCTTTGGTTTGAACCTGAGAATATTACACTGATCTTTGGTTTGAACCTGAGAATATTACACTGATCTTTGATAGTTTCCATTTGAACTTTTCATCTCCATTAATAAATTTATAAATTATATTTGGTAGTAGAGTAGTAGAAACATGGTTTGTACACTTTGCTTCATACATACTTTTGCTCTTATGTAGGCATTTTAAAAATAATTAAATAACCATCCTATAATAAAAGTATGGAAACAGAGGAAATGCTATGATATTTGAGTGTCACAAATGAAGTCGTTAAGTTTCTTTTATTAATGATGAGAAATAACAGTGAAAATAATAGTTTAAACCTCCAGTCTGTTTTATAAAAGTTTATAAGCATAAACTTGTTTGTAAAACTGTACAGTCTTAAATTGTACTATGTAAGATACTTTCTCTATAGTCTGTTCAAAACTTGTGTTCCATTTTCCTCTATCTATCTGTCTCTATTTCTATCTATATCTTTATATCTGTCTCTATTTCTATCTATAGCTTTATATCTATCTCTATCTGTCTCTATTTCTATCTATATCTATTTCTATCTATATCTTTATATCTATCTCTATCTGTCTCTACTTCTATCTATGTATCTCTTATCTGTCTATCTATCTATCTATCTGTCTATCTATCTATCTATATCTATTACAGTGGCAAAAATCAAGTCATGAAATATAGTACAGTATGGAAATAGAAAAACCAAAACAGTTTATTAATTTGTACCGTGGATATTGTTTTTCTGTATTGGTGGTGAATGTGTATTTTCAATAGTTATCCATTATGTTATCCTTCAAGAAGCACTTTAACTTTACGATTTTCAAGTTAGAATTTTAAATGCAGTTACTATTACCATGTTTATTACTGTATATACTTTATGTAACTGAGATCCTACAGTACAGTACACTGTTTTCCTCACATATATTGATGTAGGATAAATATTTGTCTGTTTGTAATTCTTTGTAGCTCTCAATGTTGCTTGGTTAATGTGTACTGTATAAGCCAATGTTTAATGTATCAAGTTATATTATTTTTATTCCTTTTGCATACAATAACTTTTCTTCCAAATCTTATTATTAACTACAGTATATACTTGTACAATATTAACTTTTTGTTCATTGCCAAGCAGTTACTCTTTTTTTATGTCTCTCTCTCTCTCTCTCTCTCTCTCTCTCTCTCTCTCTCTCTCTCTCTCTCTCTCTCTCTCTCTCTCTCTCTCAGTCCCCAGCTACTGAACTTTGTATATACACTCTCTTCTCTTTTTATGCGAGTTTAAATTATGTGAATTTGATATACTGTAGTGCGTATCAAGAAAAAAATTAAATAAATGCAATTTACACGAACTCTTAAAATAACAGGAACAAGGAGGCTCCATTTTCAAGTTAAAGTACCATAAGGAGGGGTGAGTTGGTATGTTTTTTAAGTCTCCTACCCGTGTTTTTTGGCTTATACCAAATGTTATATATACTATAGATAGCTGGCACAATGGGCTACCAATTCATAACACTACCAATTTTTTTTAGATTCTTAACTAATGTGGAGACGTGTCTGAACGGGTGTCCCAACTCCCCCCTGGGGGGGGGGGGTCACTTGGGACATATAGGGGGTGTGTTCGGACCGCCATTGATTTATGCTGTTAATGGATAATCTTATCTGGTAAGTTTTATAAAAAACGTTGCATGCCATTTTGTAGCGGTATTATTATTATTATTATTATTATTATTATTATTATTATTATTGTTTTTATTATTATTACCGGTATTATTATTATTATTATTATTATTATTATTATTATTATTATTGTTATTATTATTATTATTATTATTATTATTATTATTATTATTATTATTATTTTTATCATTATTATTATTATTATCATTATTTAATTATTAAAGAATTGTTATAGAGAAAAGAAACATAGAATTAATATTAATAATAGGTTATAAATTTAATATAGGTTATAAATTTAATATAGGTTATAAATTTAATAATAGGTTATAAATTTAATATAGGTTATAAATTTAATATAGGTTGTAAATTTAATATAGGTTATAAATTTAATATAGGTTGTAAATTTAATATAGGTTATAAATTTAATATAGGTTATAAATTTAATATAGGTTGTAAATTTAATATAGGTTATAAATTTAATAATAGGTTATAAATTTAATATAGGTTATAAATTTAATATAGGTTATAAATTTAATATAGGTTATAAATTTAATATAGGTTGTAAATTTAATATAAGTTATAAATTTAATATAGGTTGTAAATTTAATATAGGTTATAAATTTAATATAGGTTATAAATTTAATATAGGTTATAAATTTAATATAGGTTATAAATTTAATATAAGTTATAAATTTAATATAGGTTGTAAATTTAATATAGGTTATAAATTTAATATAGGTTATAAATTTAATATAGGTTGTAAATTTAATATAGGTTATAAATTTAATATAGGTTGTAAATTTAATATAGGTTATAAATTTAATATAGGTTATAAATTTAATATAGGTTGTAAATTTAATATAGGTTATAAATTTAATAATAGGTTATAAATTTAATATAGGTTATAAATTTAATATAGGTTATAAATTTAATATAGGTTATAAATTTAATATAGGTTGTAAATTTAATATAAGTTATAAATTTAATATAGGTTGTAAATTTAATATAGGTTATA